>PVJD01005917.1:0-106508 GCA_004026545.1 Mormoops blainvillei
CCGTCCATGTTCTGGTCAGGTGCCTCTTGACTCCCCCATCTTATTCACATCTCCCGTAAATTCCTCCCTCCTTCCTCAACGCAGACCTGACCGTGGCCATATTTTGCCTGCAGCTCCCTAGGGAGTTCTTTACTGATTACTGTTCAGTCTTCTGAGCATGACTTTCATGAACTAGTTGTAAACCGTTTTCTGAATTGATTGGCCACTCCTCCCCATGTACCAGGCCGCCTCGCCCGCCCTGGGCACTGTACGTGCAGCCTCTCCCCAAATCTTGGTTTGTACTTTATGTCACTTGGTGTGTTTTTATTTTCTTTTTCTCTTTGTCAGAATTTGATTTGTTGGTAGTTCACCTGAATAAAAATCAATTGTTCCCTTCATAGATCTGCCATCAGCATTTCCTCTCACCTTAAACAAATGAAGTTTATGAAAATCCAGTTTTATGATAAAGACGGTGTATTGTTTTTAAAAGTGTTCACAATATAACTTTTTAAAATAATTCAATCCCTAAGTGTATTTAAAGTACAGTCCTATATACAGCACTTTGGTTTTCAGGAACAGGCCTATGTTGGTAAGAAAAAATATATTTTAATATATACTCTGTCCTCCAATGCTTCAGAGAGCAAACAGGCTTGGGTGGTTTCATCACCAGTGGCAGTGATGAACAGATTAGGAGAATGGGTAAGTAGCTCTGGGGAAGTCCTGAAGCTGTACACTTTGTTCATCATTGGCTGAGTGACTGAATCCACATCTAGGTCAAGGGCCACGAAAAGGGCTGAGCTGAGATGACAAGTTGTGGACTGAGGCAAGATCAAGTAGGAACCTGGTTCCAGGGTAGGGGGTATGTCACAATTAATGTCAATTAAATGTCTATGTGCTTTTCAGAACATCGAGCTGAAGGTTGAAGTAGAGAGCCTGAAACGAGAACTCCAGGACAAGAAACAGCATTTGGATAAAACTTGGTAGGTTGCAGTTTGCACTAGTTGAATTCTGGTCCCTTCAAGATTTGGGACCAAATTCCTTACCCTCAACTCTGGCATTTGGATGCTGTGTCCAATTCAGGAACTGAAATAATGTACTTTCTTTCCCTCGGACTCTCTGTCTGTTGCTAAGCCTGACAGACCTTGCCATAGATTGGTAAATTCACCACACCCAAGCTTATAAACTCTCTGTTCACTAATGTACTAATAACACCAAGGGCTGGCATAGAGTGTGTGGAAAATGGGCATGCTCGTATACTGCTGGTGAGAGTGTGGCAACATTTTTACCTATTAAAGTAAAAAATAAGCAGTTCCTTTGATCAAATAAATCTTAGAAGGAATCTATTCCCTATAAATAAAAGCATGAGAATATATATATTCCATATATATATATAAATATATAAGGATGATTACTGAATCATAATTTGTAATGGCAAAAACCTAGATTCAACTATGCTTCAACAGAGCAGTGGTTGAAGACATTTTGACATAACCATACTTTGTTTATAACCACTGCAAACATTGAACGAATATTATGCATTCGTTAAAAACAATGAGTTAGCTTTACATTACTATCCTGGTCTGAAGCCCCTGATAGACTAAGTAAGGGGGAAAAGTGCTGAGTGATGTTTACAGTATCAGCCCCTTTGAGGAAAGACAAATAGTCCTCTCTGTGTGTACATGTCTTTGCTTGATTATGGATAGAAAAAAACTGGAAAGTTATATATCAAACTCTTTAACATTGCTTATATCAGGAGAGTGAGATTGGCATTTGTGATGGGGAGAAGGCTTTCTTTCTTTCTTTTTATACTTTTGTGTTGTTAAAATGGTTACTTTTATAATTTGTCATTTTTATAATTTAAAAAGTGAGTTTTAAATGAGAAGTATTACTAAAATCATCATTAAAATTGTTTTCAGATTATATCCTGAGATCAGTGTACATTCAATCTGATCTGACATTCTTCCTGTTACTCTCAATATTTAGGATAACAAGTATAGCAAGCTCAGAATACTCAAAACCAGACTCAATAATACGCAATACACTGGTATTATTAAACACTTACTAAAGCATTAAACGAGCCGGTAGATTTTAGGAAAACTTATAAAGTAACAATTGAGTAATAGATTTTGAGATATGTATAATGCTTTAGGAAATTTCTCTGTCATTTCAGCTTTTAATTAGGTGGAGTTATTCTATTTTTAGAAGTGAGAAAACTAAGGTGCAGAGTGTTAAAGTCTTCTCAGATGAGTGGCAGAACCCACATCTGGCACCAGTTCAAGGTTCTTCTGACTTTACAACAGCTGTAGCCTCTTAAATCAGGAATTCCTAGCTAACTGAGCACTCAGAAAATGTGTAACTTCTATTCTCAAAATATTGTACTTAGCTTTCGGTCTATTGCATTGATCAAGGAATGCGGAGTCAAAGTGAAAGTTGATGATTCCAGAGGACTGCCTACTTTGAGGTCTCTCTGTTTGGGGTTATTCTCATGACTTGTGTCCCTTACACAGCCCAAACCCTTCTATCCCCAAAGGGCTGTATAATGACATGGGCGCTCAAGTTAATCATAGCCTCAGGGATGGTAGTAAGTAGTGTCCACCAGCAACGAAGGATCACATAATCCTTAGGGAAACTCCAGTTGGTCTCCATGGACACAACCTTCTGGGTCAAACATCAAAGTACCATTGGGCTGGAGTAGAGTGGCTTTGATTTATCAAGAGCCCATGGAGGTTCAATATTGTTTTCTGCCCCGAGGACAAAAAGATGGCTCGTGCTTCTCAACAAATGGCTTAAAGCAGGAATAAAACCAAACCGGAATTAAGATCACTCAGCACCTGATATTGCCCCCAAATTTCTAATCCCCAGACATCCAAGGGCAGCTGTTGCTAGCTAAAAATAAGCTGGTGACACCTGACCCACTGCATGCTAGTGCCTGGACACTCATTCCTGAGGACATCAGAGGAGCAAAGCTGGGCCAGAACCCTGAGCTTCCATAGGTTAAGTGTCTGCTCTCTGCATGGGATCCCGGGAGAACGGGATCAAACTCTGGACAGGTAGCCTGGATTCGGGACAGGTGTTTATGGGTTTCTGGCTGGAAAGGAGGAGAGCGTTTCTGTGGCTGTCCAAGTGGATATTCTGGCCCAGCAACCTACATGGAAGGAACATTTTAAATAAAAATAGCAGGAAAGGCAGGGAACTAGCAGTGCACTCTGGGAGAACAGTCTGAATGGAAGAATCCAGGGACAGATGATAGTGGACATGGATGCTGAGTTCTGAACTGTTTGATGACCACCCACCTTCCAAATGAAAGAACCCCCTCAGGAAGCTGTAGCAGGAATGAAGCCACTAGGGAGTCAAGCATTTTCTGATTGACAGGCAACAAAAATTTAGAGTTCCTAAAAGGTTACCCGAAAAGGTTAGAAAGAGCAGTTGCACGAATAGTTGCAGAGGGAGAAATGCCTCACTTTCCTCCTTATCACTGCGGAACGATGTTCACGGGCTCGCTTGCTAAGTTACATGACCGGCTCTGACTGGCGCTCGCTCCTGGTTTCAGTGCCGATGTGGAGAATCTCAGCAGCCAGAATGAAGCGGAGCTCCGGCGCCAGTTCGAGGAGAGGCAGCAGGAGACGCAGCATGTGTACGAGCTCCTGGAGAATAAGATCCAGCTTCTGCAGGAGGTCAGCAGCGGCTGCGAAGGGCCAAGGCTCCTCTTTCCCCCTTTCCCCACTGCTTGGCCCCCTGCACGCACCTTTCCCTCCTTACCTTGCTTCCCACATTCGTCAAGTGTCCCTGTGTTTTAGGGCCCCTACCCTAGGTGGGGACTTTGCAGCCTCTCAGCTTTTGTTCTCCTTGCAGGAATCCAGGCTAGCAAAGAATGAAGCTGCGCGGATGGCAGCTCTGGTGGAAGCAGAGAAAGAGTGCAATCTGGAGCTCTCGGAGAAACTGAAGGGAGTCACCAAGGACAGGGAGGATGTACCAGGAGACCTGGTCAAGCCCGACCGATACACTGAGGCCCTGGCCCAGAGGGACAGGTAGGTGCCCTTGGTGCTGTATTTGTCACTTGTCTTCTGCATGTTCTCGAGGCTATGAGTGCATACAGCAGCTGTACTGTTCCCTTTTAAGGACGTACAGTGTCCATTTCTAAGACTTGGTGGCTCCCACAACCAAAGCTTTTCTTTTTAGGGTTGAGTCTTCAGTGGTATTTATTCACGGGTTTTGGGAATCAGGAGCCTAAAGTAGTTATAAATAGAACAACGGTCAAATGGTGCGAAGCAAGAGACATGGATTTGCTTATTCTACAAACATTTATTGAGCACGTGCTGCATTCCAGACACTGGGCTAAGCACTAAGGTTACAGAGATGAAAGACCCAGCTCTCTCATCAAGAAACACTCATTACACGATCTTAGTAAGTTCTCTGATAGAAGTAACATGGGATGCTCTGGGGACATGTAGGATTGTCATCTATTCCAGACGAAAAGTTTCTTAGAGCAGCTGAAATCTAAGCTGAGTTTTGAAGAATGAATAGAAGTTAGAAGAAAGCGTAGGAAGTGGATGGGGAAGAGAAATGTTTTCTGTAGAAGGAGAAACCATGGAGGGGAGACACAGAGAAGAGCATATTTCAAGAGCTGCAAATAGTTCTGTATAACTAGAGCAGAGGGCCTGGGGAAGACTAGGGAGTGGTAAGCTGTTTGGACAATAGGGTCTGATTGTGGCAGCTCTGTATGCCGTAAATGAGGAACTCGAATTTGTTCCTAAAGGTAATTGGGCAGTGGTTAAGGCCATCACCGTCTGGGTTACTGCAGCAACTTCTAGCTCTTCCCTTCACTTCCGGGCCTGCCTCTCTCCAGTCTATGACGGCCTAAAAATTCGGAGCAGTTTTGAAGTGGGGAATTCAACATTATCACATTGACAAATAGGTTGGCCTCTTAGACACATTATTGAATGGTGTCATAAAAACCTTAAGTGGTTTTAACCAAGCACAGGGTACACACAGTGACCAATGTGACCTGAGACACAAATCTGATCGTGCCATTTAAAAAGCTCTCCAACATCTTCAGGAGATAAGATCTATTCTCCTTAGCATGGCCATCAAAACATTTTATGATCCGACCCCCAATTTCTCCTAGAATCACCCCCCACCGTGACCCCTTCACATTTCCCTGATGAGGACTAAGGTTTGTTGAGCCCTTACTGAACAGTTGAGCCTTACTATACAAATGAGTACTTTACATTTTTGTTTAATTCTCCTGACAGCCCCCATGACATAGGGATTATTGTGCTTTATAAATGAAGAGATTGGCATTTAGAGAGTTACGTACCTTGGTTTCAGGCATAGCTGGAAGCCACAACCTGAAGCCACCGGCCTCTGTATAAAGCAGCCATGCCTCTTCAGGTCTCCAGGATTTTGCTCATGCTCTTCGCTCTGTGGGAAGCATCTGTCTTTTTCCCTCCTGCTGAACTCCTATTCATTCTTAAAAGCTCACTGAGTCATCAGTCGTTACTTCTGTGAAGGCTTTTGCGACAGCAGAATTAAGCCTGTGTTGTTGCTTTGTTTTATATACACATCTTTTACTGCACACTTCTCAGTGTGGTGTTGTATTTTCTTTCAGATCTTCCCTGCTAGATTCTCTGAGACTTGGTCTCATCTCTGCATCCCAATAAACACTTGTTAAGCTAAAAGAAAAGAGGAAGAAAGAAAACATTCACACCTGACAAGTAAATTGAGGGGATTCGGTCAGATGGCCTTGAACAGCTTTATAAAGTAGGAGAAACAGATCATCTGTAAAGATGGAGAGTCAAAGCGATGAGTGAGGTTTGAGGCTTGAGAAATGTAAAGATGTTCCATTTGGGAATTTGATATGGAGTCCACATTCATCATCGGAATGATCATTACAGCTTGCATTTGCATGATGTTCTTAAGTTCTTAAGTTCTTAGCCCAAAATCTTAGCTGATCCTCATACCTTAAGTGAATTTATGATTTGATTTTCTGGTCCCCCTTGCCTTTCTACCAAACCATTTTCCTCCCTAGGTGCTATCACTGTCTCACACTTATACAGGCATAATCATCACACTTGGAAACATTTCATCTAGCGCAGCACATTTTGCAAGGAAAGGCGTTTCTAGTACTCTTAAGGCTTATGAACAGAGAAACAGCATGATATGCCTTGCGCATCGTAGATAATGAACAACGGTTGATTTGAACCTATGGTTCGTGTATTTCAGCGCAGCATACAGACTTTCCGCTTAATCTAGTCTGAATGTCCAGCCTCTTCTCCAGCCAGCCTTCCCCCCAGCCTTCCCCACTTTCACCTGCCAGTGACTCTTCCCCGGATATACCGTATTTTGCCATGTACAGTGTGCTCCCATGTGTGATGTGCTCCCGTCTATAATATGCACCCATGTTTTTGGCCCAAACTTTCAGGAAAAAAGGTCTTTTGTTTTAATTCTTTAATTCAATTATTTATTTATTTATTTATTTATTTATATTTAGAAACAAAACAGATTATCATATCCCAGGGTATTATTTTGCATGCAGATATCATTATTGCTTTCTAGAATCACACTTTTAACACATAAGCATAAATGAAAGAATTAAAAACATTTATATAGATACGGAATTAGTACTACCCATGTATAATGAGTAGTTATGTATAAATCCTTATTTTTCCCTCAAAAATTTGGGCAAAAAAGTGCACATTATACACGGCAAAATATGGTACCTTGTGTCGAACGCCTTCATTCCTCTGGTCAGGCTCTTCCCTCTGGATCTGGGAAATAATCCAGTCTTCAAAATCTCTTCTCCCGAGCTCTCCCTAGACCCTTTCCCATGAAACGAATTACCTTTTTATCTGTGTCCCTGTAGCTCCATGGCAGCGCCCGATGTACTGCATGGTATACATCTCCGGTATTGTAGCACTTGCTACATTCAATCACTGTTACTTGTTTCTGTTCCTGTTTCTCCCCATTCCCCAAACTCTTGGCACACGCTCTAAAGGAATTTAAGTTTGTATAGAGCACAGATTGTGTCTTTCCAACTTTATATCCTCAGTACTTGGTAGAGTGCATTGAGTCTACATAACGGTTATCTAAGAATTGTTTCTTGAGTAAAACAGCCATAACAACCCCCAAACCCACACAACTTTTGGGCCCTTATTTCAAAAGTTACATACCCATGGTCTATATATCCATGGATCAGCTTCTGGAGGCCCATGAACCTGGCGACAATGTAAGCAAAAAGTCACTTGTGTAAATATTTGGGGGTTGGAGTAGAGTGTGCATGGCTTTCTGAAGAAAAGAATCAGAGAGCTCAGTGACCCCCAAAGCTAAAAACCTGCTGTATTGGACCATGCTCTCTTGGGAGTGGACCGAAGGTAACAGTAGTTTCATGACCATAATTGTTGGTCTTACTTTTTCTTTGATCCAGACAAATCGAAGAACTCAGCCAGAGCCTGGCTGCCCAGGAGAAGCTCGTGGAACAGCTGTCCCAAGAGAAACAACAACTGCTACATCTTTGGGAGGAGCCGACTAGCATGGAAGTACAGGTGAGGCCCGGGCCCTACCTGCTGAGGCAGTCACTGCATGCTTTCATGAGTCCCGCTTTTTAAATATCTAAGCATATTAGTTATCTTTTGCTGCATAACAAAAAGCAGTTTAAAACCGTACGCATTTATTATCCCACAGTTTCTGTAGGTCAGAAGTCCAGGATGGATTAGCTGGTTTCTCTGCTCAGGGTCTCAGAAGCCTGAAATCAAGGTTGCAGCTGGGCTGCTTTCTCTTCTGGATCCTTTCTTAAGTGAAAGGATCCACTACTAAGTTGTGGGAAGAGTTTATTTCTGTGTGGCTATAGAAGTTGGGGCAGCTCTCTTCTTCACAGCCAGCAGTGGAGAAGGGGGAAGGGAGAGAGAGACACTATTGTTTTTCTCACTTCTAGACATTCAGTTCATGACATGAGTAACAAATGATAACATTTGTAAGGTATAGTGGTAAATGAGCGTCTCAGTTGGCGGAGGCCAGTCTGGTGGCCACAGTGAGGGCAGAATAAATCACTGTCTGGGCCACACTTTTAAACCTCGTGGGCTGCGGCTCCATTGTGGTTGGAGAGCCCTGGCTAACACACCCAGAAAATGATGTGTATGCATACAGTTTGACAGGTGTGAATAAAAGTTACAAATTTATAGGCTTTTGGGAGGATATCTATTGAAATATATGGAAATTTTCTGATGGGACTCTTGAAAAGATTCCATAACACTTTTTTAATTAGGAAAAACTTGACTGGAAATTATAAGAATTGGATTTCTATCCTGATTCTTTATTAAATGTATGCTATGACTACATCACTTTCTCAGCTTCCATATCTGTAAAATGAGAAAATTTGCCCAAATAATCTCCAAGGTCTCCTATAATGATGACATTCTATTATAATGAGTCCAGCATCAAGAAAAAGTATGTAGTCCCCCAGGTGAGCACTTTGAAAGACATAACAGTCATGCGAATGCTGAACTAAAATCACTCTCATTGCTCTAGTTTTATATTTACAGATGAATAAATACAGATATATTTACATACATGTACTTATTTACATCAGTATCTTTGGTAAGTACCAAAATGAGTATATGTACTTCAGTATTTGCAATGTTAGTGAGGGGAATTGAGTTGGTATCAGTTTTCAGAACAGACTTGAAGAACAGAAAGATTATAATTTCAAAAAGAGTAAATTATTCCTGTCTGTTCTAAAGGGATGCTTAGAACAAGGATAAGTACAGCGCTCAGAGGATAATAATATCACATGGGCAGAAAAAGAAATGCATCCAGTCATATAAATTGTACTAAACTGATATGCTTCTCTAATGATGTCTGGTACCTGCCTATAAAGATTTGTTATTACCCAACTCTTTGTACATTTATAAACCTGATGATATTGTGCTGTTAATTCTGTAAGACACTATTTATCAAGCCTTTTCACAGAAAGTTCATTTTCATAGGAAATGATTGTACGGTCTATGGTACTTTGAAGTGACTAAGGCCGGTCATGATTGGAGGCGATGGCCTGTGTCCACCTCTGGACCCAGCCCCGACCTGTTTGCCGAGGGGTTGACATCTTAGCAAAGTGGTGGGCCACTCTGAGGCACACTGGCTGGAACACCTAAGTTGGAAAGCTCTGTCACAGAGGGCCTCTGACAGTAGGTCTCAGATGTGGAGGACAGAAAGCCTCCCAAAGCCTATTTCCCAGTTTCTCCCTTTGGGTCTGAGCCTTATGGGAAAAAAAAATTAAACCCCAAGTACTGGCCAGTGTACATACAATCATTTTATACTGTCATCTCTAAAACAGCCCAAAGTGGCCTGGCCAGAGAATGCAGGTGCAGCCTTCGAGTGACTATCCGGATGAGCCTCTGAAAATTTCCTTCTCCCAGAGTGTGTTTAGATTCCACAGAAGAGGAAACGGTTTTGGTCACTGGGCTTCCATTTTATATTCTATGGCCTAGACAGAAAGAAATGTTGAAATGATTTCTCTAATATCATGGAAACTTTTAGCCATACTCAAGTGGTTCAGATTGACTTGGGGAATGGTGCAGTCAAGTCCACATTTAGAGAAAGACTTTCGATCCTTCAGTAAGTGATTCTAGATTAAAGTCTCCTGGACTCAGGTTTTCGAATTTGAATCCAAGTGTCAACACTTTTTTAAATGTACAGTCTTGGGCAAGTTACATAAACCTTCCACGTAGTCTCCTCCTCTGTAAAATAGGGATAAAAATTCTAATGTTCAGCCCTGGCTGGGGGGCTTAGTTGGTTGGAGCGTCGTCCCATACACCAAAAGGTTGTGGGTTCAGTCCCTGGTCAGGGCTCATATCTTGATTGCGGATTTGATCCCTAGTCTAAGTGTGTACCAGAGGCAGCCAGTTGATATTTCTCTCTCACATCAGTCTCTCTCTCTCTCTCTTTCTCTCTCTCTCTCTCTCTCAGGCACACTGGCTGGAACACTCAAGTTGGAAAGCTCTGTCACAGGGGGCTTTCTCTCTCTCCCTTCTTCCCTCTCCCCCTCCCCACCTTTCTCCTTTCTTCTGTCTCTAAAAATCAATAAAACATAGAGGATAGGGAAAAAAAACCCTTAATGTTCACTATCTGTAAGGACTAAAAATAACATATATGAGGTTTCTAGCATGTTACTTAAAACATGGTAACTACTGTTATCATGATCCACATAACATCCTAAAAGCGGGCAAGGCTGTTCTTACAATGAATGGCAGCTTTAAAAACATAGTCAGTGAGTCAGATATTGTAAACCTCACTCACGTTGTAACTGTCTTTGTTTTACAACAAAGACAATATTAATAAATATAGTTGTTTATTCATAAGATTAACAGTCATAATTCTCCCTCTGGGCCTGTTAGCATTGTACACAGAAAAACTATTTTATAGGAAAACCGAACTCAAAGTTATTAGTCTGAGTTGTTCTCCTCAGGAGGACCACAGTGGAGTCTGAATGGTCCAGGGCAGATTGGTCACAATGATGATTATATCCCACTTTGATCTCGTAGACAAAAAGATATACTGAAGCTCTTTTTATAATATCCAGGGAACATTTAGTCACATTCAAATGGTTCAGATTATTATAAAACCTAGAAGTGAACTTATAGGATTTCTAAAATACATATGCCAAGTGTAATTTCAAATATTTATCAATGCATATTCAACAACTTTTCTGTAGTAATGAGGTCCGCACATATTGTAGCACTTTTCTGTGTGGCAGAGGTTGCTCTGAATACCTTATATATTAACTCAAATTAATATAGTCTAAAAACAACCCTGTGAAAGATATATTGATATATGAGACATAAACAGAGAGTAATTTATAATAAAATAATATTTATTTTAATATGTAAATTCTTGAACACAGTTATATTAAAAGACATGAAGAAACAGGTGCTCATACCTGTAATGACAGTCACTGTGGATATCACAACTGCAAATGTGGTCCCATGTTATAGATGATGCTGTAACTATGCAGGCACGTTACACTGGCACTTCAGAAATGGCAAGTGGTGCCCTGGCTAGGTGGCTCAGTGGGTAGAGCGCCGGACTAGCAACAGGCTA
Source organism: Mormoops blainvillei (assembly GCA_004026545.1). Classification (NCBI taxonomy): domain Eukaryota; kingdom Metazoa; phylum Chordata; class Mammalia; order Chiroptera; family Mormoopidae; genus Mormoops; species Mormoops blainvillei. Next base: position 11,071 of record PVJD01005917.1, read on the forward strand.
GTGGTGATGCCAAAGCGAAAAACTCTTGGTAAATTCCCAAATGAGACAAAAACAACCCTCTCCTAATTTACATACCAGTTCAATTTATGGAAAATTTAGTGAGTATTAATGTGTTCATGTATACAGTAGAATTAAGTTCTAGATTCAGAGGATTATATAAAGTTTTGTTACCTCCATCAGTGCCCCATGGAACATTTGGAAGTCATTCAGATGTCACACTTTGTTCATTGCAAGCTATGTAGCACCTTTTGCCCCACTCATCATTGTAACAGCGAGAAAAACAAGAAATGCACCCATGAATTTGCAAAATGCACTTCAGCAGATTGTTCAGTTGCTCAGTAGAGCCACTGGGCTAGGGGGCCTCAGCCTTCAAAGGGTTTGTAGTCCAATAGCAGACTGGCATGTAAAGGACTAAAGCGCAAGATGACAAATAAAGACATAGAAATATACACACAGTGCTACAGGGACTTACAGGTAACAGGGAGCTTGTCTGCCTACGGAGGGCAGAGAAAGCCTCACGTGGAAGTCACCCTTGACCTGGTCCTTAAACACAGGTACGCCAGGCAGGAGATAGAACTGCACTCAGGGGTGTGGGGGGAGCAGTATATACCGTGGTGTGGAACATGGTTAGGAATTGGGAGGAACTGGTATTACCAAATATGTGGTAAGTGTTGGAAAGTGAAATACATAGCTGGAAAGTCCCGTTTATATCAAGCTGAGGACTTCACGTTGTAGGCAGCAGCGAGTTTTTTAAAAAAATTAAGGAAGGGGATTAAAAGCATATGATTGCATTTCAGAAAGACTGGTGGTTGTTTAGACTGCGGATTGACTGAGCACGTAATTGATGTCACCCCCTGAAGCACTAAATCATGGTTTGACACAGCTATTAACTGCTTCATCTAATCCATTCTATGATTTAGACAGGGGTATAAGAATATTATAAAGCCATTTTTAAAGCACTTTGTCTCCCCCCACTGTATATAGTAATGTGTGGCATCTCTTGCTATTCATGACACCTGAAGCCATGCCTGTGGTGTTAACCTTATCTGCTCATAGTAGCTGCATTTGAGTTCCCTCAAATAAGACACACTGTTTTGATACAGATTATTTTATTTAATTGATTTTACTATCCTTCTGTTTTCCTTTTCCATTTTACCAAAACATTGTACAGTGTCCATTTTAGCTGGAGTCGACTTGCACAAGTCTTCTTAGCTCCTGTTATATAATTAACTTCACAGAACAACAACGACAAAAAATGCAGAAGCCTGGCATGCCACCGATCGACACCACTTGGTGTTTGCTTCCAGTCTCCATGTCTGTTCCGACCCCTAGCGTGCTGTGATATGAGCGCTCAGGAGCCGTTTGATGTGGCTGTCATCTTTTTCACTAGAGAGACAGAAAATCGAGTAACGGGAATTTTACAAAGCATTTCTCGCTTTCCTTACTGAAGGCATCCTCAGTGTTGCCGGGGAAAGCTGGCGGTGGTTCTGGTGATTGATATCACTCCCTTCTACAGAATGGTGGAAGCTTTGTCTCAAAGAACCTTTGAAACGAAACCAATCGTGGAGGGTGTGCAGACGGGGGAAATAATGTACTTGCAAAGGAGAGGGTAGAGGAATTCTCGTTTCGTTTCTTTCCTTTTTTTCTCTTCACTTTCCCCAGTGTGAGATAAGCAATATTTATTAACATGTAATTTCGCTGTGGCTGGCCTAAAAAGTGAAACAGGACAACAGGACCAGGGAGAGGCATACATTAAACAGTCAGGCACTCAAGCCGCAGACGCTCACGCCGTTGCATTTCTGGCTTGGTTGGAACCTAATGCAAATAGCACTGCATTCAGTCAGGCGTATTTCCTAAAATAGCAAACATTCCAGCGTTACCATGGAGAGGTCTGAAGTGGAGGTTAAGGCAATAATGCACTCTAAAAGCTCAAGGCAGCGACTGAAAACCTTCCAGAGATTATTACCTCAGGCAGCTCCAGCCAACTGCATGTAAGATTTTTGTTTTAGAGCAGCTTTTCTGCATCCCCTTCTTAAGCTGATGATGTTGATGCTGGAGACTCACTGACAAATCTTCATTCAACATCACTCTCTTCCAGACATAACACTCATTGGGAACATGTGTCAGAAACAAGTCATATCAGCTAAGAACATCCTAGTTCTGACCCTTTAGAGCAGCAAAGGAGGTGGAAAAATAAGGGACTTCTTAATAGCTTCACTGAAAATATTTAGTGAGCATTTACAGTGCACATAGTAGTTAGGTAAAGGAAGAGGAACGCAGAATGTATATAAGGTTTTGTCTCTGCCTTCTAGAAATTACAAACTAATTGGAAGGTAAGAAGGTCACTGATGGAAACAGAATACAAGGCAGTAGAGAAAAAAAATCATCCTGGCCTTGGGTGAGCAGTGACAATTCCAATCTGTGAGGAATAAGTAGGATCTTTTTTTAAAATATTTTATTTATTTATTTTTAGACAGAAGGGGAGGGAGGGAGGAAGAGAGGGAGAGAAATATCAGTGTGTGGTTGCCTCTCGCACGCCCCCCACTGGGGACCGGGCCTGCAACCCAGACAGCACATTGATGTTTCTCTTCCTCTCCTTCTCCCTCCCTTCCCCTCTCTCTAGAAATAAACAAAATCTTTTTTTTTCTTTTTTATAAGATTACCAGCTAATCGGGAAAAGGCAATATGGAGAAATGACACACAAATTACTATAGGTACTGAAGGACTTTGGAAATTCAAAGAGAAAGATGTCTTTTGAAGATATTAAGAAAGGCAGCTTAAAGGAAATACTTGAAAGTTGGATAGGATTTTGACAGGGGGAGGCGATAGAGATTAGAAAGAACATACCAAGTAGATGAGATGGAGAGGCAGGGAAGTTCCTGGTGAGGAAGCAGTAATCAGGATAGAATATATGTTAGGGGCACAGTGAGTGTAGGCTAGAGAAATAGGGTGAAGCAAGAGGCAGAGGGACTTAGGTGGAAGGTTAAGAAGTTTATGATTAATTGATAATGCTAAGTGAAATAAGCCAGGCAGTGAAAGACAGATACCATATGATCTCACCTATAAGTGGAACCTAATCAACAAAATAAACAAGCAAGCAAAACAGAACCGGCAACATTGAAATAAAAAACAAACTGACAGTAACTAGAGGGGAGGAGGAAGGGGGATAACAGGGGAAAAGGAGGAGAAGGGTCATCAAGAACATGCATAAAGGACCCGTGGACAAAGCCAAATGGGGAAATGATTGGAGGGTGGGGATGGGTGGGGCTGGGGAAAGTGGTGGTGGGAAAATGTTGACCCCCCCCCCCAAAAAATAGGGGGAGGCTAACAATAGTATAGGAAATTGAGAAGTCAAAGAACTGGTATGTACCACCCATAAACATTAACTCAGAGGTGTGGGGATGATGGGATGGGGTACAGGGCGGAGGGGATAAAAGGGAGAAAAAAATGGGACAACTGTAATAGCATAATCAATAAAATATACCAAAAAATAAAGAAGTTTATGATTAATTAATAATATACCAAAAAATAAAGAAGTTTATGATTAATAATATACCAAAAAATAAAGAAGTTTATGATTAATTGATAATAGTAGGTCTCCAGGTTACTGTGCAGAAAAGTGATATATCTGAGCTGTGTTTTAGAAAAATTAATCTGGAAGGAAGACAGAGTGGTGGGGAAAGAAGTTCAGGGGACTAATTATTATGGAGCTCTATTGCTTAAGAAAGGAGGGCAGTAGAGGGTAACCAAGAATGGAAATTTGTGCCAAGGCAAAAGATTGAAATAAAATTTATTCATTTGTTCGTTCATTCATTCATTCATAAATGCCAGTCAGTGACTGTTTATTGAGTGCCTACTATGGCCAGATTCTGGTGCTGTTAGGTGCAGGAGAAACACTATGAATAAGAAAGGCAGAGCCCATTCCCTTAAGGAGCTTACATTCTAATAAGAGAGAGAGATAAATTCCCAGGTAATCTAACAAACAAATAGTTGTGAATTGTGGTAAGTACACTGAGGAAAACATAGAGCAGGGGCTGGCAAACTTTTTCTGTAAAAGGCTAGATAGTAAATAATTTAAATTTAGACTGCAGGCCATAAGGTGTCTGCATCGTAGCACACAAACAGCCATACACAATACATAAAGGAATTGGCATGGCTGTGTTCCAATAAAACTTTATTTACAAGAACAGGTGGGGGCTGGATTTATCCCACAGTCTATAGTTTGCTGACCCCCAATAGAGAAGGACGAGGGCATTATAGGGAAGGGGAAGATGGCAATCAAGAGTCCAGTCTTTCCTGTGGTAATTCTCAGATGCCTCTGACACATCAGGCAGACACAAATAGGTGGCTGGTTATTTGAGAGTTGCACTCAAAGGAGAATTCTGGGTTAAGGATATAATTGGGACATTACTGGTAAAAAGATGGGAATGGATGAGATGACATTAAAAGAGAATAAAAAGAGGCAGGTGAAAAGGCTCTAGAACTAGGCCTCCGTGAACACCTACAAAAGGTTCATTGTGGGATAACTCTTAGTTTACAAATTCATTTATGCAGGAAATATCACACTACTGGCTTTAAATCACTTTTTTTTTTTTGGTTAAATTTGTTATTGTTATTTCATTACAGTTGTCCCAATTTTTCCTCCTTTGCCCTCCTCCACCCAGGCCACCCCCCACCCACCCTGCTCCCACAGTCAACCCCCACGCTGTTGTCCAGGTCCATGGGTCAGTAATACATGTTCTTTGACTAGTCCCTTCACCTTCTTTCCACCATTATCCCCCTCTTTAAACCAATTTAATATTCTGAGTCCCTATCCTAATTAGGCTGGTGGGGAATTCAGTTTTATCCATTCGGTGCTTCCTTATCCCCACCCTCTCAGGTATGTGGAGGGGAAGGTCTCTAGGTTTTTTCAGGTGCTAAGGCATCAGGGAGATTACTCTGATCATTGGTCCACCACTGAAGCACCCATGCCCCAGCAAGCCTGGTTCGGCCAACCCGAAGAGCTTGCTGTAATTAGAATCTTACGGAGCCAGAACCCATGGACCTAGAGTCCAACCTGTTCAAGTCACCCACTGTCTTCTCCCCTCAAGCCCTGCCGCTTCCTCGGGGCACTGATAGGGAATGGAGGTGGATCCTTATTACTCTTTCACCCCCAGACTCTTTCCGATACCGGTGAAATTTCACCTTCTCCTCTTTTGTTGACTTCAAAGGCATTTCTCTCTTTCCTTTTCCCCACTAGGACACCTGGCTTAATCTTCTAGGTAGGGTTAGAATTTTGTAAAAGTCAGGGAATGCATTTGACTTCAGCCTCTGCTTTTCACTCTGTAAACATTCTTTTTCTTTTTTCCTTAAAGATTTCTCCTACAATTTGAAGAATTTTTTTTTAGACTTTATTTATTTATTTTTAGAGAAAGGGGAAGGGAGGGAATGAGAGAGAGAGAGAAACATCAATGTGTGGTTGCCGCTCGCATGCTCCCCAACTGGGGACCTGGCCCACAACCCAGGCATGTGCCCTGACAGGGAATCGAACCAGCAACCCTTTGGTTTGCAGGCTGACACTCAGTCCACTGAGTCACACCAGCCAGGGCCACTCTGTAAAAACTCTTGAATCAAGAGAATGCTAAGGGCCTGACCATCAGATTAGGAAAGAGGGAGGCAGGTGCATACAGGTAACAAAACACATTTATATTTAAAAATTTACTTTGTCACCAAATGAGATGAAGCTGAAAGTAGATTAGGATCTTTCTGCAGAGATACTGAAATGCCAGGCTAAGGGTTTTGGATTTCATCCCTGTTGGTAGTACAATGATGGATCTTTACTAGAAGTGTTCTGGAAATAGTATGCAGAATGCTTAGTGGAATAAGCTTCTAAGGCTGCATGATTTTAAGTTTCAAAAACCTGAAATAGAAAGTGTAGTGAAAATGTGAAGCAACATTTCTGAACAAGCAAGAGATGTTCAGAAAAAGGATCAAAAAGAACTTAGTGTCTGGTTTGATACAGAAGGATTCTGAGGAATTAAAGGTAACAACTCTGAAGTTTACAAGTCCACCCAGTTACAGAAAATGATATGCCCCACCGTATCTCTCCTGCTGATCTATCTCTAGCTTTTAACAATGTTATAACCATTGCTCTCATTCTTGAAATTCTGTCCCCTTCTTACTTGTCCTTTGATTGCGGAAGAGTTTTCTTGAGTCACCTCAACTCAGCAGGTAGAGAATCAAATTTTTAATTATCTTTTTGCAAATGGACTCTTCAGCTGCCCATTTCTGCTCATTTAAACCATTTTATCTATCAGTCTTCCAGACCAAAAACATTATATCCATTTTTAATCTTTTCTTTTCCTTCACCCTCTCTGCATATGCGCAATCAAGTCCTGGTATTCATTCCTTCAAAATGATTCTCATAAAGCTTTTTTTAGCAGGTTTTCCTGTAATCATCCCAAATCTCCCTGAAACTCCAATTTCTGATCTTTTGACTGAGATTTTGCCCGTTGCCTGGGTTATCTTCCCCAAATAAAGTTTTCATCATGCCATTCTCTGCTCAAGTTTATAACATTAAGTCCTGATTCTGATAGTTGCCAAGGCCCTCCATAGCAACACAGCACAGTGTCTGGCTTACAGTTGGCCCTTCATACATATTCTTTGAATGAGCAATTATAGAGGGTAAGATGTAGAGTAGGATGAACCTGGCCATTCAAATGTCCCACAAAATCTCTTAATATCTCCCCTTACCTACAGGCCAGCACTGCGTTTAACCCAACTTCCAAGACTTCTGATACGCACTTTTCTTTTTCTGCACTACCTTCCTCTATTCTAAGATCCATCTCGAATGCCTCTCTTGTCCCCTTCAACTACATTAACCCATGCTAATTTCAACTTTATCTGCACTCATATTGAATTTAAGTCAATACCATTTCATTTACTAGGCAGTTGTTCTAATTGTAACGTCCACATTTTCTCCCCTTCGACTAAACTGAAAGCCCCTGAAGGCAGAGAAAAGACACGCTGAAGTTTGCATAAATTCTTACTCATTGGTTGATTGATTTAACAATACTTTAAAATTCTCTTAAATAGCTATGTGTATTTAATAACTTAACTTGAAAGACTCTGATGTTTACTATTTTAAGGGATTCTGCTGATACCCATATCACTACAATCTGTAGTCAAACTGTGATATCCCCTGGTTTTTAAGACAGCTGTTTTGAAATGCTGTGTTTGTAATTAATGCAAACACGATTCTTTCTGACATATTAACTGTTTCCAAGCAGCACAGGGAGATCATGCCTGTGGTATTACCATGAAGCCTAACTGACTTCACTTTGATATTCTTGCATTTCCTCATTTACTTTGGCTTCTCTGCCAGAATCACTTTTTCTTCTTTTTGGCATAGTTTTTAGTAATTGGAACAGCTATTTCCAATACCATAACTAGGGCAATTAAACCTAAAACAACTGGCTTGAGACACAGGGATTTTCCACATCTGATTCACTTGGAAACTCCCAGCCCAGAAGTAGGTCTTAGAAACACTAAAATGCTGAGGGTACAAAAGTGACTACTGTCCTAAGAGATATTCCCAGGGCCCCAAAATCTAGAGATCAAAATAGAGATAGTGCAAAAGATCCTGACCATAATAATACTTAGGAATCTTATTTCAAATTATTATACCATTCCCTAAAGTCAACAGTTTTGTATGTAGTTCTGCACTGATGAGATTTTCAGTTTATCCACAGACTTTCTGATTTTTTGACTGAGAATATAGTTTAGGATAGTCCTAACTCAGTGGTTTACATAGTGCGATTCCCAGACAGCAGTATTAGCATGATCTGGGAATTTGTGAGGAATGCAAACTCTTGGGTGTCACCTCGGAGTGACTGAATCAGAAACTCTTAGGTCCTGGGGATGTTTTAACAAATCCTCCAGGTGACTTCGATGCATGCCAAAGTTGAAAACCACTGTTCAAATTCGACATGTTTACTTTGTAGATTAGGAAATTAAAGGCCAGATATAAGTGACCTGACCTAGGACATACAGCTGACAAGTGCTTGTGAATGCATTTGTCAATCCATTTTGAGGGCAAACTGCTGATATGTAAAGTTAATAATTTAATTTTCATTAAAAATTTAAATTAAAAATTTATAATAGCTTGTTATAATATGAAACCTGTTCTCAAATTTTCCTGTATTATGTACCTTTGATACATTTTAAAGTAATCATCCTACTCAAAATCATCACAAAAGCCCTACATCTCACCTTAACAATATGCTTTGCTTCAATCATAAAGGTGTGGTATGTATATGCGTATAAAATAATATTTTCCAAAGCTCATGTGGACAGGAGCTATAAAGTTTTGAATTTACAATTAGGCCTTTTATAGAATTTTTTTCTGGGCTGTAGTTTATCTTCCCAATTTTCAAAGCTATTCTTATGATTAAGTAGGGGTTATTTTCTAGCAAAGAAATCCCTCAGATAAAAGTTTATAGGTAATCATATATTTATATTTGAACTATACTAACATACCTAAAATCTACAGACCTAAGCATTCAGTTCAGTGAATTTTGACAACTGTACATATCCATATATCCATCACCCAAATCAAAATACAGAACATTTTCATAACCCCAGAAACTTCCTTTGTGCCCCTTTGCAACCAATTCTCACCTTATTTCATTCCCCATAACCACTTTCTGAATTTTTATCACTATAGATTCTTTTGTTAATTTAAAATAAGTGGAATCTCATAGGATATACTGATTTGTATATGGCATGTTTCATACTTTTGACGTTCATGTTGTATCAGAGTTCATTCTTTTTTATTGCTGGTTATTATTGCATTGCATGAATATATCAAAATGTGTTTATCCTACCTTTTTCTTAGTAACAATATTTTTTTCTTATCGGAAAGGCAGTACATGCTTATTACCCAAAGTTACAAAATACAAAGAATGAAAGAAAATAAGTATTCATAATTCCATTCTCCAGACATGACCACTATTTAATAACTTGTATAACTCCCTTCAAACCTTTATTTATGTAAACTGTCCATACATAGTTATATATATTACAAAAATTCTTATTTTAGGTTCAAGTTTTACCACTTAGATGCTCATATTTGTGTCTCAAATTGGCACAGTTCTTGACTGTTAACTATAGAATATTTTCTAAATTAAAAAAAACTAAAACTAATATATGAATACACAATCATTGCCAAAAATTCAAGTGATACATGGTATATAGAATAAATGTTCCTGTTCAGTCTCCCCCATTTTTGCTTCCCTTTCCATAGGTAGGCCATGTTAACTAAATACAATACTTGGCCAAGGTGATATTGATAAGGACCATGAACTGCTGAATTTATCATCACATAATTTTCCTTCATTTATTTTTTAATTTTTACTTTCAAGCTTTGTTATTTGTACACCAGTGATCTTTTAATTGAGATTAAACTATTTTATAATACCAAATAATCATGTTAGGACTATTTCTAGTACTTTAATTTACTATCCACTTTGAAATACAGTTCTTAAATATTTTCTCCAGGAGTGAAGAGTGCCATCTTCAGATTTTCTTTGATTGTTTAGTGATTCATCCCTATATGTTGATGGAAGCCTACATACAGATAGCTCTCTCTTTCAGTATGTTGATCTTTACTTATAGCAAACATATTCTTCAAAGGTAAATTGTCTTTTCTCCAGTTACACTGACTGGCACTTCTACACCAAGCTATCTATATAGTCATGAAAGATTAGAGACTATGATTAGATGCAAAATCTTATTATGGAATAGAGAATAGTACAAAGTATTAGTTTGCTCCTAAAAAGCACTTTGTCTCATCAATTACTTTGTTTCATTAGCATTTTTCGCAGTAGGAAAATGTGGTTTGCACCGGCAGTCAAAAAAGAGGCTTGATTAGTGTCCTAGTATGCTCTTTTATGGACCTTTGACTCTTTGCTGTTCATTAAAACAATACTTAAGACAGGGTAGTGTCCTGGCAGGCGGTCTATCAGGAGGGTGAGTCCAATAACTATGTGCCTCTTTGAACATCACTATAGATCCCAAAGACTGTTTAATTTCTTCTCACTTTGCAGCTCATATGCCTAGAGACAGGCAAAAATGCAGCTGTTAATGAATTTTAAGTTTTAGGGCCAGAATCTTGGTTTTAGGGCCAGAATATACATATTTAGATGAAATCGCATATGCAATGTTCTGTACCCTGTGGACCCCAGACCTCTAAGAACTGTCCTCTCTCTCCCACTGGAGATACGAAGATTTTGTTTTGGTGATTAAATAACGATGCACTCATGTGTGCAGGGCACCATAAAGTTTTAAAATTCCTTTAAAATATTCTTTTTATAATATTAAAATAACAACATTAGCTATTATTTAATGAGCTAAATACTGTTAAAGTACTTCCCCCAATTATCTCATTTAAACCTCCATAATAGGTTTCAGGGCTTATTATAAACTCTAATTGAAGGCATTTGAATGTCTTCAAGTTTGGGAATAGGGGCTCAGATATACTTAGATTGTTGCTGGGCTTGACCTCTCACAAGGTCGAGTTAGTGAAATTCACGTTGTCACTGGGAAATATCCTGATCTGGGGGATTCCACGTAACTGCTGTTTCCCTTCCTGTCTGGTGTCTGCATGCCTCTCACTCCAAGAAAAGTCTTTATTATAAATGATTTGACACACAGATTCCTCCGAGTCAGAACTCCAGCTTCCCTCCGGTCTTTGTGTGCATCCCAAGTTCTGTATCCAAGGGTGAGGTGACTTACAACTGTATAGTGTTGAATGAGACAGGATACTAACTGAAGTCAGAGAAAGTCCCAGCCCTAACTGCGCAGAGAGCAGCTCTCCCTACCAGCGTGGACTAGTGCTCAAAGACGCTAGGTCTTTTCTTCTACTACCCACCCCTCCAGAGGCGGATTAAGGTCGCTTGAGGCCGCGGGTGCAGAAGAAAACATTTATACATACTATCAGGTTTTACCGCCGATTATAAACTTGTACGTAATTAAAATTGCACATATGAAACCAAACTTGGTGTAATTAGAAAAAAGTGTAAAGTTGGGGTTTTGCGGGGCCCTTCACAAGTCCGCGCCCAGGGCGCGCGTCCTGTGCCCCAGCAGTTAAATCCGCCTCTGCACCCCTGCACCCCCTCCTTCAAAACAAGGACTGCTGCTACCTGAAAGAGAATTCTGTGATGGTAATCTACTCTCAGGTGTCTACATTCTTGAAAAAACCCACTTAATCTTGCTTAACCAGCTGCATTCACGTGGCAATTGCTGGACTCTTTCTCAGGTGACTGCTTTGTACCATCTCTTCCTTCTACTCTTTAAAAAGGGGCAAATACCCAGGGGTGCTAAATCCACCATCCACTCCCAACATCGCGAGGGGGGAAACACCTGTCCTCTTTTCTAGGTACTCCCAATGGTCGCGGGCGAGGCTGAATCGAGCCTCCTAGAATCCGCACAACCCGCCCCTCTGGTTTATCCACCCTTTCTCCACGCCCGCCACTGCAGCCCCAGGGCCTTTGAACCCAGGCACCGGACTGGGGAGGGAGAGGAGGTGGGGCTGCAGGCGGGAGGGAGACTCCCGCGGCGGTACCTAGTGGCGCGGCCTGGCTGTCCCGCCTGAGGACGTGGCACTACCCGTGGGGGGAGGGGATTCGGCTTCCTCCTCCCGCGCGGAGCCTCGGGACAAGCTGCAGGCGCGCAAGCAGGATCCATGCGGGAACTGGTGCGATCTCTTGGTGAACTCTCGGTAGATGAAAGTGGCCTAGCAGTGGTCAGCGTCCGTCCTGCTTCCCACTGGGAACACGCTGTGAGCGAGGTCTGTTGTTCCACCGCGAGGAGGGGTGACCCGATTTGGGACGAAGGGAACACTTTCCACCCGCATGCGCAGAGCCGGGTTCGGGCTCCCGACTACAGTTCCCAGAGGAACCTGCCGGAGGCCGCGGGCGCTTAGCCGCTGACGCCATCTTGAAATCTGATCCTCAGTCTCTCAGCCTTTGCGTCAGCCACCGGCGGCACCTAATGCATCGCGAACCCAGCCTGGTAAAAGGGAGGACGTCGAAGACGCTGCGGCTGGAGGGAGAGACAGCTGGAGGAGACCAGAGAGGTTCCGAAGGCGGCCTGCGCTGCTGTCATTCAGCATCGCCCTGAGGCGTTTCTTCGCGCGCGCCCTCCTGGAGGGCGGGGCTGACCGCTCCGGTACCCAGAGCTCGCGCGCGAGTGGCAGGCAGAGGTGACCTCCTGCACCGTAGGGACCCCTCCGGGCTGTGCCATGCTGGCCCGAATCCACCGAGGGGGAAACAGAGCGCAACCCAGCGCCAGTGAGTGATCACCAAGCAGCAGCCGCCCCGGGAAAGCTGAGAGTGAAGATGAAGGAGATTTGCAGGATCTGTGCCCGGGAGCTGTGCGGAAACCAGCGGCGCTGGATCTTCCACACGGCGTCCAAACTCAACCTCCAGGTCCTCCTCTCGCACGTCCTTGGCAAGGATGTCTCCCGCGATGGCAAAGCCGAATTTGCTTGCAGCAAGTGTGCTTTCATGCTTGATCGGATCTATAGATTTGACACCGTTATCGCCCGGATCGAAGCCCTTTCTATTGAGCGCTTGCAGAAGCTGCTGCTGGAGAAGGACCGCCTCAAGTTCTGCATCGCCAGCATGTATCGCAAGAATAACGATGACTCTGGCGTGGAGGCCAAGGCAGGGAACGGGACGGTTGACATTTCCGGCTTACCCGATGTAAGATACTCTGCGCTGCTCCAGGAAGACTTTGCCTATTCGGGGTTTGAGTGTTGGGTAGAAAATGAGGACCAGATTCAGGAGCTACATAGCTGCCATGCTTCGGAAGGCCCTGGAAACCGACCCAGGAGATGCCGTGGTTGTGCAGCGTTGCGGGTTGCTGATTCCGACTATGAAGCCATTTGTAAAGTGCCTCGAAAGGTGGCCAGAAGTATCTCGTGTGGCCCTTCTTCCAGGTGGTCCACCAGCATTTGCACTGAAGAACCAGCACTGTGTGATGTTGGGCCACCGGACTTAGCAAGCACGAAGGTACCCCCAGATGGAGAAAGCATGGAAGAAGGGACTCCTGGATCCTCTGTGGAATCTTTGGATGCAAGTGCCCAGGCTAGTCCTCCGCAACAAAAGGATGAGGAAACCGAGAGAAGTGCGAAGGAACTTGTAAAGTGTGACTGCTGTTACGATGAACAGGCTCCGCACCATATGTGTAACCACAAGCTGGAGCTAGCTCTTAGCATGATTAAAGGTCTTGATTATAAACCCATTCAGAGCCCCCGAGGGAGCAAGCTTCCTATTCCAGTGAAATCCAGCCCACCTGGAGCCAGACCTGGCCATATCATGACAGATGGAGTTAGTTCCGGTTTCCTTAACAGGTCTTTGAAACCTATTTGCAAGACACCTGTCAGTTACTCCTTGGAGATTTCAGACCTACAGGAGCTCTGGGATGATCTCTGTGAAGAGTATTTGCCACTCCGGGTCCAGGTATACAAAATGGCAACATAGTGCCTTTTTGATTATAGTTATCTGGCCTCAAGCCTCACATGACTTCTGTTTAGGTGAAGGTTAATAATATGGACTTAAGAAATTAATCATTGAGCCCACTTTTGTTGGCACCTTTCGCTTGTGTGCCAACATTTAGTGCATGTGATTCACACTCAAATAATTTGCCTCTTACAATCTTTGTAGTAACATCTATTGGCCTTCTCATTATCAAAATTGCAACCTTTTTTAAAGACAAAAAGATAAAGATTCCTAATTCACTTTGACCCTATAAAAAGACATATTATCTTATTTCTGACATTAGAACTCTTTTAGAATTTTCCTTTGAGCCCCTCCCCCTTCTTCTTCTTCTTCTTCTTCTTCTTCTTCTTCTTCTTCTTCTTCTTCTTCTTTTTGTTTGTTTGTTTGTTTTTAGTTTTAGGTTTGCAGATATTTTCTCCCACTCTGTAATGGAGTTAGTTCTTCCTGGAGCATTAAGCCTTTTACCCCCAGGTATGCCTCAAACTGATTAGGGCATAGGATAAATGTTTGGGAAAACCTATTAATTCACCTAAGTATTGTAACATCTGGGCAATGTTTATACTACATTAATAGGTCATTTGAGGACTAATGGTGATTTGCTCATAAAAGAGATTTGGGAATTCAAGTGTTGTCATTTAAAATGAAAGAAGAAAACTTTTCACAACCAGTTCATCTACTGACCTCCTTTAGAAGATGTTTGATATTAAAGAATTCATGCATTATCAAGTGGTAGGAGAGTTTCATCCATTATACTACTCTTGAATTCCTAAATGACTAGAAGATGGCAGCAGATCTTAATTTGAGCTGTTTGTATGTGGCCCATTGATTTCATGTGACCTTTTAAATTCAGCTACATACAGGGACCTGACAGATGCTGTTTTGTTTCTACAACAACAGTAAATGCTAGGTTCAGTTAGCTTCGTCAAACATCTGGCACATTCTATTTGATACATGTCCTTTAGCGATAACCATTATAAAGGTGGACAACCTAGAAGGCATTTTTAGAAAGCCAGCTACAGTCAACATCATCCTAGAAATTTAGAGCTCAATAACAAATGAAATTGTTGTCACTTGAAATTTTTGAAAAACAGATTTGTTATATATAAAATTTGCATCGCAATGACTATTGTCAGAAACAGTATATATGAAAGTGCTATGAAAAAGTTTTAAAATGTTTTTATTTGTGTAAAATATTAAGTATTAGCATGCCCAGTGCCTGTGTGCTTCCTTTTCTTAGAGTGGAGCCTCAATAGCTAAATTTGGGCTTTACCGTATTTGTGTGACCAGACATAGATGCACAAATTAAACATCGTGCTTTCATATTAGGATCTAAAAGTAGGCTGGGCAGGGTGGGTGGGAAAAAAGCTTTTTTTAACCCCTCTCACATATAGCCACTGGTGTAGAAAGTAAAGACTTAGAAAATTGCAGGCAAAACAAGAGGAATTTTTTAATCCATATTTAATTAAAAATACTATCTTTCGATGTCTGCACTCAACAAATTTTGGTACTGGGAAGGATTTTAAAGATCATCTCTTGCAGGCCCTCAGCTTAGAGATAGGGAAAGCTCATGGTTTAAATAACTTAGCCCAGGCAGAGCCAAAGATCCCCAGCCATTCTCAGCCAAGACTTTTTTATTCTGTGTATAAACCTCATGCCTGATATCCATTGAATTAAATAAGTACTTACTTTAAACAAAGATTTTTTTTCTATAACCTGAGGATTCCTGGAGGATTCTTTAGGGATTCTATGAAGAAAACTGAGCACACATAAACTATGTTGACTGTATCTTTGGTCAAGTCCACTTACCTCACTAAATTTGGATATTAGAAGAATAGAATAGAAGAATACTATTAAACAATAGTATTTCTGCTGTCACCTGCCTTACATTCTTAATTTTTTGTTAAATAATAAAACCTCAGGAGGAGGGAGAAAATAACATTCAGCTTGAATTATGGCATTTAATTACCATGCCATTTTCTTTGATAATTAAGGATGTTGGGGAATGTAGGAAGATAAATCGGGCTTAAAGTGTTTGTAAATAAAATGCACATTTTGGACCCCTGGTCTGTTCTTTAGGTGGGGTGGACTTTAAGGTCCCTAGGCCTATTGTGCTTTATGGCAAAGCGGGATCAAAGTGGAACAAAGGCAGACTGGTTTTTGTCTCTTTCTCTGAACAAATGTGGAAAGAAGAGAAATAAATGTGAACTATTTTTGGTAGCTGTCTTTTTAGTTTGTAAAAAGAAAAAAACCATAAAAGAAAAAAATTCTTTTAGTTATATTCTACTGCAAATATGAAGAAAACATCTTATCCTAAGAAGCAAGATTGTTCTGTAAGGTCATTTTGATTCCTTTGTTTAATCCTCTGCTTACCCCAATCTGTGCACTATTTAAGTGTCACCATCACAATGCCTCCTGATCACTGGTCTTATCTTCTCTCCTTTTTTCTTCTTCCTTCCTTATATTAAAGACACACAGCAACAGTGTCACTCTCCTGCTTACTAAATTTCTAACATTATGTAAATTGACTCATTTGCCTTCTACAGAATTTGTGCTTGAATACTCAAGGTTGTTTAAATAGCCAAAGAAAAGTTTGAGGGCTTATTCTAGCTGGTAATTATTCCTTCTTTGTCTGAACTAGAAAAGCTGTGATAGGAGGGGTGTGGTTCCTTAGTAAACAGCAATTCCCCTCTGGCCCATGAGCAATTTCCTTTTCTATCTAAATTCAGAGGGCATATCTTCGCTTCAAGCTTTGCTTTGCCAAGGTCTACTCCTGTATGACTATGGTAAATTATACCTCTCATAGTTCAGCTACATAACTTAGAGCAGACTGTTTGGAAGGTGTGTTAGATGCTGGTCAAAGATTAGGCCTTAATTTTGTGCTAGCTGATGGTTCTTCCGTAACGTCTCTCATTAACAATAGAATAGAAAATGACAGCAGTTAAAGGTCCATGACTTGCTACTATGAGGACTAGAAAAGTGCCAAGAAAAATGCCGTGAACCCAGAAGATGTAAATTACTGCCTTTTGGCCTAAAGGTCTTAACACACAAAACGTAAGGCCTGGAAGAAGCAGTTCTCTTTTGTGGCACCGGATTTGTCCTGAGTCAAGAGCAACTTAGTTAAGATTATTACAACACGATTTTAGTAGCTGATAGCCTGGAGATTAACACTGATCATCCAAATCAGTTACTACTGATTGCGGATTCTATAATATCTTCATAGGAGCGATTGGTTTGTGTACTTGATACTCCACAAGGATTCATTATGAACTGTTGACTCAGTGGGACTTTGCTGAATTTTTTTTGGCACTCTGTTATCTGAAAGAACAGTTTTCTGAGATGTAAAATAATAAAGTATTATGAATAAAGAAGAAATAAACACCTTCCAGCTTTTAGATTGGTACATTACATTTATAGAACTAGGAGTTTCCTTTGATAATTTATGCCGAGATGGGTTCATATGAGATCCAGATTCATATGTCCTTTTCCGTGGCATTCTTTGGCCTTAAAGTTGCTGCTGAAATATCTATATTAAATATCTATCTGTCTACCTACCTACCTGTCTATTTAGTCTTATTTCTAAGAGAGCCACTGAGTGATTAGAACATTTGCTTGAGAATTAGGAGACAGACCTATTTTTTGTTTGTTTGCATTTTATTGTTCTTAACTTAATAAACAAAAACTTTTGGTCCCTATACTATTTCAGGCATTATGGTAGGTAGTGGCTTTACAGAGGTGATACCAGCTTTCAGTGTAATTGGAACCCTTTCCTGATTTCCTGTGTAGCTTTGGACAAATTACTTACCATCTCTACGTCACCATTTCCCCAAATGTAAGATGGGACTGGACCAGCTAATTAGTTTTAAAATGTTCTTCATAGCCCTAAGATTCTTTGGTTTAAAGTGCATAGATATGACCACCTTTCCTGCCATTTTAAACTTGAGGCTGTTTTCTTTAATTCTGTTTGTTATAGTTTAAAATTGAAAACTATCTTATAATAGATGTTATTGCAAAGGCATTTTATTTGAGGAAGAAGCCAAGTTTTGTAGACAATGTTTTATCATTAAATACATGATAAAAGTACCTATCATTTAGAATTGTTGTACACAGCTATTAATTAGTTACCTCTCCCACGCGTGACATAATTTATATTGCTTCAGGGCAAGGCTCCCTGTTATACCACAACAGATATCTTAGTTTTTCTTTTTTTTAAAACTTTTTTGTTTTCTTTTTTCCATCACCATTTATCTCCCCATCCCCTCTTCTGCCTCCACTCACCCCCCACCCTCTGCCCCTCAATTTTCCTAGAAGACATTTCCCTTGCTGCTTTTCTGTGTTTTTGTCTTCCACCATCTAGTCCTATAGGCTGTACGTTCATGACACATCTACCCATTTCTCTCCCCGTCCATTGCTACCACTATAATCCAGGGTACTGTTATCTTTCACTTGCATTACTGCAACAGCCTTCTACCTAGTCTCCCTGTTTCTGCTAGTGCTTCCCCACAGTCCACTCATCACAGAGTAGCTTGAGTGACCTTTTAAAGAACTAAATATGTTTGAATTACTTTTCTGTTAAAAACACGGCAATCCATTCTCATTTCAGTGAGATTAAAAGCTGTACATGACTTGACCCCTGCCTTCCTTTCTACCTCATCGTGAATTACTGCTTCCTTTGCCCGTTTTGTTCTGTCCCTGTGCTATTTAGCAAGGTAGCCACTAGCCTTATGTGGCTATTGAGCACCTGAAATGTGGCTAATCCCAATTGAGATGTGCTGTGAATGTAACGTGTCCCCCTCATTTCAAAGACAGTGTGAAAAAAATGTAAAGTATCGTGTTAATTTTTTATATTGAACACATGTTTATGATAGTGTTTTGGATGTAATGTATTGGGTTAAATTAGATATTTTATTAAAATTTCATTTACCTGTTTTTACTTTAGCCAGTGAAGATACTAGAAAATTTTAAATTACATAAATAACTCATTGTGTTTCTGTTAGAAAGCGATACTGTGGTTACTTAGGCCTTTCTTTTGCCCACACCCATCTCCCCCCTTGGGCCTTTTCCATTAACTATTCCCTTTCGTCTGCCTCGGCTATTTTAGTAGATCTTTGCAGGACAGGCTCATTGTCATTCAAATGTCCGTTTGAATGTTGCCTCCCCTCACAGAGACTTTCCAATGATCAGCCAATTTAGAGTAACTTAATCACTCTATCATACTTTCTTTTTTATTGCATAAGGCTTGTCACATCTGATACTTTTGTGTATTTCCTTGTTTATTATGTAACTCTCCACTCCAACTTCCATAGTGCTTTGTATACTGTCATATTAAACAGATCTGCTGGATAGTACAGGGCTAGGGGACAGTGAACAAAGGAGATAGCAATGCACGGTGAAGTAGAAAAATTGATAAATAGAACTGGATGAATGGAAAAGATATTTCTTTGGAAATCTTTGTACTTCCAGTCGGTTGCTGGCAGGAAGGGATTTAGGATAAGCTCCAACTTCACTTGCCTGCAAGGTGGTAATCAGAGTTTGAAAGTGTGAAGGAAAGATAAAATGAATAGCAGTTGCCTTTTTTTCTCTTCCTAATGGGTTTCTGTTTTTCCTAAGTGGTCCGGGGGTGGGGCGGCAAGGGAGGACATGGAATTTAATGCCACACCGAATTCGTAAAGCTTTATGTTAGTAAGTACTCTTAGCTCATAAATATTAGGTACGGTTCAATGAGTTCATCTTAGTCTGATTGATCAGCCCATATGTAAATAATTTTTTTTTTCAACTGAATTGTTTTGGCAAATTGCTATTCTGTAGGACATATCTCCTTCTTGGACCACTGTAGATTTTAAATTTTATTTTTAAATTTTTTTACTTTTTATTTTGAAATATTGGTAATTTTAAACTTGGAGAAGTCATAGGAGAGCTATGGAGAAATCCCAAATTCACCAGTTGCCAAATATTTTGCTACATTTGCTCCCACTGTCTATATAGATACATTATTTTTTTTTATTCCTGAACCATTTGAGAATTAGTTGCAGATATTATGCATCTTTACACTGAATTCTTCAGCATTTATCTCCTAAAGACAAGGACATCTCTTATATAACTACAGGACTTAGTATTGATAAAATACTATTTAATGTATAGTCCATATTCAAAATCTGCCACGTTTCCAATAATGTGAATGGACATGTTATAAGAAAGATAGTTGGAATGTAACTTTTCCTCTCAGGGACGGCACAGGTTTGGTCAGTGTGCCATTGGGATTCCCTGATGGAAATCACGATAAAGTGACTATTTGATCATCACAAACATTTTCTACTTTGAATCCTCCCCTTCCTGTAAACTCTGAAGTGTTTGAACTGAATAGGTAGTGCTTCTGTGAGTTCGCAGGGAGAGTTAGGCAGGGGAACGAGGGAGTAAAGATGGACGTGAATCAGCCCGTACTCTTAATAAGGAACAGAGCTGTCTTTAGGAATTCACACTGATAACTTCCTGCAACAGCTCTGGTTTCCTGAGTCTCTGACAAAAGCCGCTAAACACGTTTAAAGATAAAATTTATTGTTGGCTACTTTTAACTCAAGTTACTTGTCTTGCTGCTTCCCTAGCCCATGACCGAAGAGTTATTCAAACAACAAAAGCCGAATTCAGATGAGACCATTATAACTCAACAGTCTGTGTCTGATTCCCACATGGCAGAACTCCAGGAAAAAGTCCAGCAAACAGAGGCCACCAACAAGGTATGATCATCACCAGGCCCTGGGGATGCGACTGGTTCTAGCTCAGTCTGTCAACCTCTCTGAGTAGGGCTTGGGAGGTGGGTACTGTGTATTCCTAGTAATATTTCATTTAAAAGTGTAGTTCTTCTCTTTATTTCTCATCAGGATTTTAGCCTGTTCTGCACAGATCAGAATTTCTGGTGCCTTCTCAGCCTGTGATTAAAACTTGAATACAGCCTTTAACTGTATAAGGGGTCAAGACAGGAGGTTTGTGCTTGATTTTAGCTGAACTTCTTACCCCTTTATAGCCCATGGATTTTAACATCTGGTTAGAAGAAAAGTCCCAGATGCTGAGCTTCTGGCCTGGTATAGTCCTGTCCTATATTAGAGAGCAGAAGCTCCTTGGTTTTCGTGTAAGTAAGGGGTCCACAGTGACTCGTGTGGACATGCCCAAGATGGCTGCCACCATAGAGAAAGAAGTGCGTGGGAATTGAAGTAACTGAGTATAGAAGGAAGTATTTTATATTTCCTGCCACTTTCTCTTGCTGATTGGCTTAGGACTTTAGTGGTCACTATATGTGGAAAATAAACAAGATAATTATTTCCCAAGAAGTCTTCTAAACCTAGATTTGAGGGAGGATTTTATGGTAGTATTTGAGGTTAAAAGAAGTTGACCTAACAAACTATAAATATTTTTCTTTTCTGAATTCAGATTCTCCAAGAGAAACTAAATGAAATGAGCTATGAACTGAAGTCTGCTCAGGAGTCATCTCAGAAGCAAGATGCTACAATTCAAAGCCTCAAGGAAACTGTGAAAAGCAGGGAAAGTGAGGTAAAATATTTGGCTATCAAGGACTTGCGTGGAAATTACTTGTCCCATCAAAGTCAACAAGTATTCTATATTTTTGTAGACGTGAATATTGTCAGACTAACAAATCTTACCCTAAAGAAATTGTAGCTTAACCTAAATTGGTATTTGGAGTAGCCCTCTTACTAAAATCTGTACTGGCAAGGTAATGGAGTTAGTGTTTAGTTTACTGACATGTTTGGTATACCCTCTCTCGTTTCCAGACCGAGGAGCTGTACCAGGTGATCGAAGGTCAAAACGACACAGTGGCAAAGCTTCGAGAAATGCTGCACCAAAGCCAGCTCGGACAGCTTCGTGTATGTGGGGGTCGCGCAGACAAGGCCTCAGCGGAGGGTGTGCCCTTCTCCGTCACTGTCGTGCTTTGTTGGTCTTCTCGGCTGCTCAGTGCTTGCCCTCTTCGTGATCGTGATTTTTACTCTTTTCAGAGCTCTGAGGGTACTCCTCCAGCTCAGCAGCAGGTGGCTCTGCTTGACCTTCAGAGTGCTTTATTCTGCAGCCAGCTCGAAATTCAGAAGCTGCAGAGAGTCCTACGACAAAGAGAACGCCAGCTGGCCGATGCCAGACGATGTGCGCAGTTTGCAGAGGCTGCAGCCCAGGAGACCGAGCAGCAGAAAGAGGCTTCCTGGAAACACAACCAGGTAAATCATTAGTCATTCTGTGACCCTCAAGGCTGACTTTGCCCTGTGAATAGCTTTTTATCTGGACAGTTTGTGTGGAACCCTTTAGTCACTTGCTTAATCTGAGTAATTCAGTTCACCATCTGTTGCCCTCATACTGTGTGCCGAATATTGGGCTGTGTTCTGGAAATGCAAGAGTGAAGATCAGAGGTTCTTCCCTCATAAGTTACTTGTAATTTAATGTGAGGTACAGTCACATGAACAGAATTTTGGTGTGGTGTGGTAAGTACTGCAGGGGAGGTACTTATGGGGCCCTATAGGAAAGACAGGAGGGACTGAGGAAGGGAGTCAGGGAAAGCTTCACGAAGGAGGCAGCATATGAAGTTAGTCTTGAAGGATGAGTAAGAGTCAGCAAGAACCAAAAGTGGAAAGAACAACCAGGGTCAAAGGAATGGCACTCACCATTAGCCATGTATTTTTTAAAAATAAAACACATAATCATTAATGGTTTCTTTATCTTGTTAGCTTAGGGCATATGCTATCAATTTTTTCTAAGATTTGAAAGGATGGTAAAAATATCCTGTCCTTGAGCTTATTGTAATGTAAAGGATCTAGGTTTATAGTCGGACAGAGTTCTCCTCGGTAGTTATAGAGGTCTGTCCTTTTTAAACCAAAAAATTAGTATTGAATTATAATACCAGATTTACATCCTACCCCCATCCACAGTTCTCACACTTTTCCATATCCTAGTTTATTCGTGTTTAATATTTCTGAGTAACTATAAGAATGGGTCTTTCTGCTACTTTTTATTTCATTCTACATGCCTGGAAAGTTTTAGGGCCTCTGTATCTAGTGACCATGTGAAAATTTTAGATCGTTTGAGAAAGGGAACCTGGGGGAGCATTTGAGATCTTGCTTATGTTGTCAGTTTGGCTCAAATAAACTCTTATAAAAATTTTAAAAGTAACAAAAACCAAAGGGGATCTGTTTAATTCAGGAATTGCGAAAAGCCTTGCAGCAGCTACAGGGAGAATTGCAGAGTAAGAGCCAACAGCTCTGCACCCTGGAGGCTGAAAAATACAATGAGGTTCGAACCCAGGAGCAACACATTCAGCACCTAAACCGTAGTCTGAGTCACAAAGAGCAGCTGCTTCAGGTGAGTCACGCAACTGTTTCAACTAAAACTGGCCTCATAGAGCTTTGAAATTCCTGTTCATATAATCTCAAGATATCAGTCCACCTGCTTTGAGTACCTGCTACATGTAGAATAGTGAGAGGTGCGAATCAGGAGGATTAAAAATAAATAGAAAGTACAGTCTGCGAACCCAGATGCTAACTAGAAAGGGTGGGAAACGATAAATGTAGACCTGAAAGACATAGATACTAAATACTCAGCAAATAACTTAGTAAGCACCTCTGTGAATCAGACGGTGTGCTAGGAAGACAAAGATAAGATACGGCCTCTGCTCTCAGCCTAGCAGGTGAAGATGTATATATAAATTTCCCCAGACGATAAAATGAAAGTTTTAGGTAAAAGTGGAACACTAAAGAAGACAGCGATCACTTCTGCCACCTGCTCTAAGCTTCAGTCACATTGAATCCCTTTCATTTCATTGTGCATACATTTTTTTCTCTCATAGAAGTTCCACCACCACCTCTTCAGTTGAGAAGCACCTAGTTTCAAGACAGAGGAAATGTAATCTTTTGTGAGATCTTTAGTGACACCTTTAGGCAGAGTTAGTCAATGCATCTTGTAACACAGTTCCCCCCTGCACACTTAATATATGTGATGCAGAATACTTAAAAACTTCTTTCTTACCTCTGTTAAGCTGTGTTCTCCCGTGAAAGTGATTGTATTTTGTTTTTTTTATCCTGAATAACTAACAAATTGCTCGATAGAGTACGGGAATTCAGTTAATAGTGGATACATGAGGAAAGGAAAATATTTTTTGGTCTCATTAGGAATTTCGGGAGCTCCTGCAGTATCGAGACAACTCAGACAAAACCCTTGAAGCAAATGAAATGTTACTTGAGAAACTGCGGCAGCGCATACAAGACAGAGATGCTGCTCTAGAGGTGTGTCTCATAATTTTACTCATGACGTTATGGATTATTCTCTCCACATAGGTCCTGTAGAAATCTGTGCACTGGGTTTGCTGCTTTTCCGAGTTCATTTTCTATTTCTAAATAGTTAGCTTCTTATTGAAAAAGGGTGATCAGAATAGTGACTCTTACGGAGCTTTAGGATCCTTGCTTTCCTTGCAGCGAGCTATAGATGAAAAGTTCTCCACTCTAGAAGAAAAAGAAAAAGAGTTGCGGCAGCTTCACCTTGCCCTGAGAGAGCGAGATCATGACCTAGAGAGACTGCGCGGTATCCTTTCCTCTAATGAAGCTACCATGCAGGTATGCGCAAAACCCGTCTGACTTGGCATCCCTCTCCTGCTTGGATTCCTGAAGCATCAGCCCTTCTCTCATTTTCTGAAAACCAGCGTATTTGCTTTATGAGAAAAAAATTTTAAAATGATCAAGAATGACAGTCATTAGTTTCATCATTAAAGATTAGGAAAAGAGAAATTTTAGTACTTTCACGAACTTTATAGGGGGAAGCAATGACTATGGATTTCTGTACAGGGTTCTGATTAATTTCTAATCCTTGTCAGCACCTGTATACTTTTACATAAGCATTGCCAGGGTGCAACTGTTATATTGTGGTTTTCTCATTAATGTTGCATATGTGTCTGTGTATGGCCACAATCAGAACACTTGTTTATTTTATTAATATAGACTGTGAGCTATATTTGGATATTTATTTTAGAGCTTATATATCTAACCACCTGCCACTTTTTAAAGCTCATCACTTCCTATATAGTATAGCCTATTACCTCTAGAATACTTAATTTATTATGTACATTATATTTATCTTTCTACAAGCTAGATGAGAGTCTTTAAAAACAAAAAACAGATTAGTATGGCATTTTTAGATGAGATACTAAGTTTTCTCCTTTTGTAAAATAGTCGATAATATAGGAGATAATTTAAAGGTAGGTCAGGTTTCTTGTGTGAGCTGAGGTGTGCGGGGTGGTCCTTTGACTTACGGTTGCTTTTGTGACTGCAGAGTATGGAGAGCCTCCTGAGGGCCAAAGGCCTGGAAGTGGAACAGTTGTCTGCTGCCTGTCGAAACCTCCAGTGGCTGAAAGAAGAAACGGAAAACAAATTTAGCCATTGGCAAAAGGAACAAGAAAGTATCATTCAGCAGTTACAGACATCTCTGCATGACAGAAACAAAGAAGTGGAGGCAAGACTTTAGTTAACTTAAAGACAGTTGGTTTAGTGGTTACATAATCTCAGTCCTGGATTAGGACTCTTGAGGTCTGGGATGCCAGTGACCCATGTCTTCAGTTCCTTTCTCTGCCTGGCAACTCATTGGCTTTCACTGGGACTTTTATTCTTATTCCTATGAGCTCAAGGAGACAAATTATCTTTCTTAAAGAAGTTATGTGAGGATTAGCGAGATCTAAAAAATGCACCTACAGAAGGAATTAAGGACTACTAATTTATAGTTACAAAATAGTCGTGGAGATATAAAGTAAAACATAGGGAATAGAGTCAATGATATTGTGATAACTATGTATGGTGCCAGTGGATACTTGAAATATTGGGCAATCATTGTGTATACGATTGTCTAATCACTATGCTGTATACCTGAAACTAATACAAAATAGTGTTGAATGTAAACTGTAATTGAAAAATAAAATTTAAAAACATTTTTAATTTACACCTACAATATGGTGGCTAAACTTTATTAGTTATGGTGCTCGTGCTGTGTCAGGTACCATTTTAAGAGTTTAATGGATATTAACTCACTGAATCCTCACAAGTCTATGAAGTACATACTTTTATCCCTCTTTTACACATAAGGAAACAGGTATCTCAAGTGAAGTAACTTGTCCCCACCCATTAACATAACTAGTTAGTGGCAGAGCCAGTGTGCAACCCAGTCAGTGTGGCTCCACACTTTTAACCACCAGGTACTGCCGCTCAGTGTAGAAATAGGAGCTGTATCACCATGCTAAAAAATACAGTGCTTATTCTTTTCAGCTTATTCTGTGTTCCTGCATAAAGTTCACTGGGGAGAAAATAAATGAAATAAATAAATAAACTGAGCAGCCATTTATGCCCATCTAATATTAATTACTCTGTGCCCTGAGCAAATAAGGAAAGGACTTATTGCAGAAAGCAATGTCAGTTGCCATTATAAGTATGTTTCTGTATTCTTGGTGTTCATTCACTGAGGGTGTATTTATGGTCTTCTGCGTGCCAGGCCTATGCTAGAACTGGGGAAACAACAATAAGTGAAACATTGATATTTGTTCTTCAGAATCTCACAGCTCTTTCTTCAATGATAGATTTTTTTTAAAAAAGATTTTATTTATGTATTTTTAGAGAGAGGGGAAGGGAGGGAGAAAGAGAGGGAGAAAAACATCAATGTGTCGTTGCCTGTCGCGTGCCCCCTACTGGGGACCTGGCCTGCAACCCAGGCATGTGCCCCAACTGGGAATCAAACCAGTTACCCTTTGCTTTGCAGTCCAGTGCTCAATCCACTGAGCCATGCCAGCCAGGGCTATGATAGATTCTTTTAAGCCCTTTGATATATAGTAGAGGGAATACTTTCCTCCAAAACTTACACTGTTTCTTCTGCCTTAGGATGTTAGTGCAACGTTGCTCTGCAAACTCGGACCAGGGCAGAGCGAGATAGCTGAAGAGCTGTGCCAGCGTCTGCAGCGAAAGGAAAGGATGCTGCAGGATCTCCTCAGTGATCGAAACAAACAGGCGGTGGAACATGAAATGGAGATTCAGGGCCTGCTTCAGTCTATGAGCACCAGGGAGCAGCAAAGCCAAGTAAGGACTAACACGCAGACCAGGACAGTGTCACTTAGTGCGTTGATAGTCTATGAATAGAAAGCATTTGAACCTTGTAATGTATATATTTGTTATTTTACAGTTCACTCTGTTAGGTTTTTTTCCCCTTTAGTCTATTCACTAGGCTACCATGTTTTTTTTTTTTTGTTTGTTTGTTTTTTTAAAGATTTTAGAGGGGGAAGGGAGGGAGAAAGAGAGACAGAAACATCAGTGTGTGGTTGCCTCTTGCACGCCCCCTACTGGGGACCTGGCCCACAACCCAGGCATGTGCCCCGACTGGGGAATTGAACCGGTGACCCTTTGGTTCGCAGACCGATGCTCAATCCACTGAGCTACACCAGCCAGGTCTAGGCTACAATTTTACATTACTCTTTAAAGTATGAAATATTTTGAGAACACTTAGCATTTGGAAGGGTGCCTAAACAATGCTTGCTCCCACCCATTAACTTTGTTTTATACATTTTCTTTTCCTCAATATTCTGATAATTTTGACAGAAAAGGATATGGGGTCCCAGAATGTTTTGGTTTTGATTTTGATTTTGAATTATTAAGAGATGAGTGATATTTTGTATTTCCAGCCAAGATGTGGGAAAACTTACATATATTTTCTCTTAATTTGTGTAAAATCTGAGTTATCTTAAGAGGGAAAAAAAAAGATTGTATTTGTTTTCAAAGCCATGATGAGAATCAAAATAATGGTGCACAAGTATTTCAAAAGTAAGTTTTTAGTTTACCTTCGTTTTCGTGTATCCTTCTCCTCAAGGCTAGAGAATGGTACAGTTGACTTGTGCTGCATTTTAGGGACCAGTTGATTAGAATCTTCCTAGTCAGTTTTTAAAGGGAACTGGATTCTTATCACTTGCCTGTGTTATTTGACCACCGTGTTCTCTAATGCTTCCTCCTGCTGTGGGAACGGTGATAGCCCACTCTCTAATTGTCAGGCCCACTGAAGTAAGTATATTTTGTTAGGAACATGGTGCCGTGTGTTGCAGAACTGCTCCTAGAATAGACCTAGCAAAATCACTGTGAATTATTTAAGTCTTTGGCAAGAGGCTAACTGGTATTTATTTGAATTTCCTTTTTAACTCCTTTGTAATTTGAAAGAATTAATCTTTTTATACCTCAGAAATATTAGACACTGCTGGTAGTAAAATAAGGGAAGCTAGGAGATGACTAAAATTACAAAAGATTTTCACCTCAAGAAGAAGAGTAATGACTGTATTCTTCTAGATCTGCTTCTCAAATTTTCATGCAGAATAATCCCCCTCGATCACTTTTTAAAGACAGAGATTCCCAAGCTTACCCCCAGAGACAGAAATTAGGTGGTACGGGTGGAGCTCAAGAATTTGCATTTCTTATAAGCTTCCGGGTGTTGGAGGAGCACTGCCCAAAGCAGCGTTTTTATAAAAAGAATACCTAGCCAGATAGGTCATATATATGACACCAGATGTGTTATATGTCATTTATTTATTTTTCTCCTAAGAAAATCCCTTCACAGAGATTTCTAATAAGGCAAATTAATAATGTATTGATACCTCTAAGATGGTTATATCCAAATCCCCAGAGAGCCCAAATTTTACTTACCGAAAATGGAAGGTTATTCTTTTATTTCTCTTAGAAATTATGACTAGAGCTCGGCTTCTCATTTAAAATGGCAGAAATTCTCCCCAGGCAGTTGGTGCTATGACATAGCTAGTATGGTTTTGATTAATCATCTTAAAACCCCCAGTAATTTTACTCTCAGTTTATTGTTTCCAGGTTTTCTGGTGAAATGCAGACTTACTTTGTGGTAAGGGTCACAAATAATGTTCAATATCGCTTCCTTATTATGCCGTCATCTGTCTTGGGAAACTGAGGTTTTAAATGAATCAGCTGCATTGGTGGTTTGGAGGTTCAGATTCTCCTGATCATGTAGTCTGATAATGTTTCTGTGTAACTGCTTCATTCAGTAATTATGTATTGAGGGCCTACTATGTGCCAGACACTATTCTGGATGCTTGGGATTTAGCACTGAGCAAAGCATTATAGTACCTGCCCTTAGGAAACTTACATCCAGTTGGGAGAGAGACAGAGACAATAAACAGGTAACCCTGGCTGGTGTGGCTCAGTGGATTGAGTGCCAGCCTGTGAACCGAAAGGTCCCCAGTTCAGTTCCCAGTCAGGGCACATGCCTGGGTTGCGGGCCAGGTCCCCAGCTGGGGTGAGAGAGAGGCAACCAGTCAATGTATCTCTCGCACATTGATGTTTCTCTCTATCTCTTCTTTCCTTTTGCTCTAAAAATAAATAAATTAATTAAATAAACCGATAAATCAGATAATGGTAAGCACATTATAAAAAAGTTTAGCATGAGGAAGGAAATTGGGAATAGAGAAAGAGATTGCTGTTTTTGATAAGCTATGCAGAGAAGGCCAATCTGATAAGGTAACATTTGGCAAAGACCTAAGAGGAGCAAACAAAATTGATGTTTGGGTGAAGAACATCTAGGTTGAAAGTACATGAATCCCAGAGTAAAGAAAGACATCTGTTATCCCAATTCAAACCAGAATCTTAACACCTTAGTCTGATAAAGTTCTAGCAGAACCAATTTCAGATCATTATATCTTTAATATATCTGTTATGTTCAGTTTTTTCCAATATTCTACCTATGAGAAACTTTCCACTCATTGACTATGTTTTTCCCTGTAAACTGAAAGCAAGGAAACTATTTTCTAGGGTCCCACTGGCTTCATAAACAGTTAGCTTTTAACAAATAGCATCAGAACACAAATTATGTTTTATTAGAATATCTTTCTAATGTTACATGGGATTTCCTTACCAGGCTGCTGCAGAGAAAATGGTGCAAGCCCTAATGGAAAGAAATTCAGAATTACAGGCCCTGCGCCAGTATTTAGGAGGGAAGGACTTCATGGTGTCCCAAGCACTCCTGTCTAACCAACCAGCTGAAGTCACCACCGTCAGCCCCCATCTTGGAGAGCAGACTGACCAAGTAAGAACTATAGACTTGTGCAGCATCTGAGACCCGAGTTTGATAATTACCCGAACTGTGTGAGAACACTCCAAGTCCTGGTCATTATCATCATGGCTCCTGTGGCTTCCTAAATTTCCCAACTCTTGCAATTTTTAGGGTACAAAGAATATACCCTCCAGAGATGACAGCAGTTCATTGACCACCAAAGGGGATACCAGCATACCCAGGTCCTCCTTAGGTAAGTATCAAATTTCACTTTATTAAGGGATCTCTGTTTTTTCCTGTGTAATTTTCTGTTAATAGGTTTGGTCAAGGCTCTCTTTCCCTTCCTACCTTATTGGGAAAACTAAATTTGGGTTCCCCTGAAAGGATGAAGACATGTCTATTCTAGGAAGAACTGCCCTTTCCTCATGTTGAATTGAGGTTATTGCTCCGGGTGCCCACTTTGGCCCAGGGAAGTTGCACCCTCTTTTTCAGATAGCTTTGCAGGGATTCAGAAGTGCAGGAGGTAGTGTTTCCAAACTTGCACGGCAGGACCTGGGGCTGCTGTCAAGAAGGTTGCGGAACCCTTCTAACCTGACATCACCCATGTTAGTGTTGGGCGGGGCAGACAGTATACATTGAGTTATTTGCCAGGCTCACCTCCATCCAAGGACGGTTGTAGGCCTTGAGTTCCCTAAAGCAACTAAATTCTATAGATGGTAGGAGCAAAATTCAAACGGAGGCCTGGGGTTGGAGTCTGTGACTTTCACAGAGCAACAGTTGGGCTCTAGGGTAACTTCATGGAAGATATTCCACAGCAAGTTGCAGAAGTAGGGACTCACCATGATTGATGAAGTGGCAAATACAGCCCTATGATAAGAAAGGTTGTGGACTTGTGATTTTTAATGATATCAAGAATATAAGAACTTAGTGTCTATGTTATAGTGGAGTGTATTATGGAATTCCATAAATAAGTTAATGCAAGTAGTCATTTTTTAGTAAGAAAACTTTGTTAGTGGAAGAGTGAAGAATGCTGCATTTCTTAATTACTCCCTCTATACCTTTCTTAAAAAGTACCTTACCCCAATTTTTTGTTTGGTAAATTTCAAACCTATTGAAAGTGGCAAAAATAGTATATTGAATACCCCTATATACTTCTGTTAAGATTCATCAATTAACTTCACATTTTGCCATATTCACATTATTTATTTGCATGTACACACACACAGATAGAATGTTTTTTTCTGAACCATTTAAAAATTACTTACTGTCATCATGACACTTCATCCCTAAATACTTCACTATGTGTTTCCTAAGAGTAAGAGCAATTACTTACACAACTATAATATAATTATCACACAGGAAGTTTAAACTTTGTGTGGATCCCTGGTTTATTCAATATTCTTTTTATAGACATGTAGGTTGCAGTGTTTTGCTTTTATAAATAATGCTGTGAAGAACATTCATGCATTTTTTTTTCAGAATAAATTCCTCAGAAGTGAGGCAGCAGAGATCACATTATGTTAAGAGTGATTAAAACTAGCACTATTTTTAAATTTTAGGAGACTTGGACACAGTCGCAGGGCTGGAAAAAGAACTGAGTAATGCCAAAGAGGAACTTGAACTCATGGCTAAGAAAGAAAGAGAAAGTCGGGTGAGTTCTCTAGTCAAGCCTAATTTCTAAATTCCTGGTTTTTCTTTAAAAATGCTTTATATTTAAAAGAACATTACTCTAAGTACAATATCTGGACCCAAATACAAGTTATGCCTTTTTTTCTTTCTGGAGAAAAACATAAATCGTTTCATATACACATTACTTCTCCAAGATGTTCTTGTAGGCCTAAATGGAAATTGTTAAACTTTTTAAGTGCTGAAATAACACTTAACAGAGTTTTCTCTGCCTATTGCTAACTGGAATAAAATAATTATAAAGTACTTGGGAATAAACGACATGCTATATAACTGCTGCTAGGAATTATTAGATCCACGAAATTAGCTTCCACAGAACAAGCAAGATTTGAGAATGTTCAATATGTTTATTCTGTACTTGCTATAGCCAGTGCACTTATTGGGTACTTAAATTAGCACTAATGTTTACAGTTTTATATAAAGTAAGTAGTATTTGGCCCTAGCTTATAGATGAAGAAGCTAAAACACGGATTTTTTTTTAAAACATGGAGGTGGGGAGTAGTCATGTAATTAAGAAATGCCAAAGCTAAGAAATCAACTCCGGTCATTTGTGACTCAAAATGCTTTTTAAACAGACATTTCCTGGAACAGATAGTTTTTCCCATCTTGATGCTCTATTTCTAGCAATAAAATTGTCATCAGTTTTTTTAGAAGAGGCCTCTCAGCCTTACACAATCCCTTCCCTCTCCACCTCCCTGTACAGCTAGTTATACGTCTAGCTATGATGTAAAGCAGCATTAGGGCCACATACAGCATGCCAGACTAAAACTAAAAACCTTTATGTTACCATGACCTCTGTGTCCGACGATCGGTCATTGTCATGGGCTCCTAAATTAAGTTCAGCCGGCTAGTCCATAGCGCCTCAGTTTTAGCTCCACCTCTTCGGCTTAGCTCTATAATAGAAAACCTGTGTTTATATTTGTGATGAAATTATCTTATTGTACCTCTTAATTTCTCTTTTTACACCATTTATCTCCTTACAAACAGGCTCACATTATATGATTAAAGTTTTGAGGATATGAAATCATGTGGCATTTTAAAAATACCACTTTTAAAAAACCCCTAGACTCCCTACCCCTCCCTTTTTTTTGGCTCCACCCTAGCAGTTTTCTGACTGGTCATGTCAGATACTCATTTCAGAGCCATGTTACTTTTTGGTTTGGTCCTGTTTTCCAATTTATAAATTATAATGACTAAAGGCGTATTTTGAGTGAATATTTAGCTGTATTACTTACCTTCATGTGTCCTAATCAATACCAACTTCTCAGTTCAGTGCCTTATATTCATTGTCACCGTCTCTCAAACATTAGGTATTTTCCAAAAGGCGTACTGATTTTCCCAGCTTTTTAAACATTCCCGATTATTGTGCCAGGCGCCCGAGGTGCATTTTCTCTATTCTCGTGTATTCCTAAAAAGTAGGTATCATTCCCATTTTACAGTTGAGGAAACAAGCTCAGTGTAAATGTCTTGTCAGGGATATCATACCATGATTTAATACCCATGTGCAGACCTTTATCATGCTGCAATAATGTTTCTTCCTGATGTTTTCATTTTTCCTCAGTGGAGCAAATACCTGGATATTTAATGATACAGCTCTCTGAAGAAGGCCTAATAAATAGCACCCCTTTTCCCGTAACCCAAGACCCGAACAAACTGAGAAATAAAGTAACGGCAGATAGTATGATACTTTATCAACTGTGTTACTGATAAAGGCTTGGGCAGAGAACATAACGCCTGGGCCAAGCGAGCCTGCTAGCCAGCCCCCAGAATTACGTAGACTTATCTACGCTGTCACAGGCAACACTGGGCCTTGGCAGATCACCCAGTCTGCATGGTAGGGAAGAGGCTACCCTGGAGAAGCTTTGGCAAAACAGGCTTCCTGCAGGCAGCTCTCTCCCAAGCCTTGGAAAGGTGGAGATAAGTCAAGCATGCCTGGTGTGTCCTTCCCCTGTGAACCATTAAGATAAGTCCCTCTGCCCCCCTGGGGCTGAGTGAGAGAAGGGGTGGAGAGAGGTCAGGAGTCACACTACCTGGGCTCCTTCAACATGCAAAGAAGTGTGAGGGAGGGACATTTTCTCCTAACATGCCACAGTAGCCCAGAGCTATCAAATAACTTCATATAGTTACAAATCATCATGAGCCCACACAGTGACACTGTAAGCATTGATGGATTTAGAAGATACATTGAGTAAAATTTTTATTGGCTCATAATTTACATTTTATGTGTCTAAGGAAAGAAGTGTTGCTTCCTTTAAGAAGGTTGGTTACATGCCCTGGCTGGTGTTGCTCAGTGGATTGAGTGCTGGCCTGTGAACCAAACGGCCACCCGTTCAATTCCCAGTCAGGGCACATGGCTGGGTTACCAGCCAGGTCCCCAGTAGGGGCATGTGAGAAGCAACCACACATTGATGTTTCTCTCCCTCTCTTTCTCCCTCCCTTCCTCTCTCTAAAAATACATAAAAAGTAAATAAAATCTAAAAAGAAGCTTGGTTATACCTTAAGCTAGCTGTCTTCACTTACCACACTATTTTTTAAAAATTATTTCAAAATAGTTCTCTAAAATGTTACTTACAGATAACTTGCCATTACCTTAAAGAATATATAGATGTGCAGGATCTACAGGAAAGTCATTCTAGCCTAGTGGTTCTGAATTTGCCTCCTGGAGTTTACATTCTGGATATACCACTTACTGGCTATGTGGTTTTTGAACCAGTTCCTTAATTTCTCATAGTCTTAGTCATCTCATCTGTAAATTGAGGAGCAGAAGAGTACTTATGCTATAGGGTTATTGAGGATTCACTCATTCATTCATTCTTCAGCTATAAAGGTACCTTCTCTGAACCAGAGCTAGTGCGGGGGATGAGGTTGTAAACAAAATCAGTGAGGTCCCTGACCCTATGTAATTAATTTCCACTGAGGAGATACACACCGTATCCAAGTAAATAATATAATTGCAGACTATAATAAGTAACATGAGGGAAGTAATAGTAACATGGGCCATGTGTGGTCCCTGTGGGCCTGGCCATGGCGCAGCAGCTCTCCCAGAAGCAGGGCATCACGCTGCATGGGAGCACAGAAATCGTAGCCAAGTTCTTCTCATTTGGCATCAATAGCCTTTTATATCAGTGTGGCATTTATCCATCTGAAACTACTCGAGTGCAGAAATATGGGTTCACCTTGCTTGTAACCACTGACCCTGAGCTTATGAAATACCTAAATAATGTGGTTATACAAGTTTTCAGGTCAGACAGTCATGGAGTTATCTTGAATATTGAAAGTGGTGAAGTCCTTGAAAGATGGCTGTTTAATACTGAGTGTGACAAGACTATAAAAGATGACAGTACACCCAGAGAAAAGTCTCAGAAAGCTATCTAAGATGAAGTATGCTTGGTGATCAGATCACAACTATAGTGACATTTCTGCCACTGTTGGAAGTTTTTTTTTCATTTGGTCTGCTGATCTATATATAGACAAAGATTCGGTTGTACCCAGAACGTGGAAAGAGTTAGGACCACAGCTCATTACCAGTTCTGAGCAAGTCCGTCTGCATTTGTTCACTACTACAGTCTACAAAGTAAACAGCATGGTGACCAACAAAATCTGTGTTCATGACTAAAGATGAGATGAGGACAATAATTCTCAAATGTGTATTTCCTGAAACCAAGTCAACTATAGTTCATGTTTTATTTCATTGACTAATTTTAGATGGGTAAAACTTAACATTATGCTTTACATTTTTGGGTACCTGTTTGACTTCAGTAGGGTTGATGTAATTTTTTGCACACCGTTCAAAAAGGAATCAGCACTGAAATATCAGTTCCTTTGAAGGTGGTAACTGTAGATGGAAAAACTTTTGCTAAATAGCTTGACTCAGAATATAGGTAAATGTGACACACAGCAAAAGAAGTCTAAATATTCAGCATCTTTGTTTAGGTCCTAAAGTAACTGAGAAGTCACAATAATAAAATATTGCTGTAAGGTCCTTTTGCTATTTATTTCATTTGTATAGTTTCCATGCTGAAAGAAAAAACTCCAGTTGTTTTATTTTAATGTATATAATTTATATCTACAAAGCTATCTCTCTTTCTACTGTTTAAATTCCAGCGACATGGAACTCTTAAAAATGTCTTTTTGTTTTATAAAGTCAAGCTTTAAATGACAATGATAAATAAAGTTAAATGCATATATTTAAAGAAAAAAGCAGAAAGTAACATGGATGAGGATCAACCTCGAGTGGCCAAAGAAGGCTCCCCTGAGTAGGTGACAGGTAAGCTGGAACCCAAGGATGAGATGAAAACAACTCTAGGGCAGACATTCCAGCAGAGGGAGGAGTAGGTGCAAAGGCCTTAAGTCAGTCTGATATTCCTAGAACAGGAGTCCAGTATGCTTAGAGAACCGTGAACGAAGAGTAAAATGGTAGGTTTTGAAGTTGAACAAGTAGGCAGGAGCCAGGTCACTAGGTTTATGAAAAGAATTAAATATCTCCAAAGCATTTATAGTGCCTGGGACATAGTAAGCACCTAGTAAATGTTAACTGCTGTGGTTATCATCATGATTATTAGTGAACTTTGTCATAATAAAATATTTGTCATTTTCTGGTGAGGAGAGATACAGAAGGTATAACACTGAAAATTTCGGGCTTGTAGTGCTAACATTTGGTAGGACTTCTTTATAGGTGGTGCATGTTAGAACCAGAGGTATGAAATGTTTGGTGATCTCTTGTGATGCAAGCAGCTATTGACGCCTGTATCCATTCATTCATTAAGGGTTGCAAAATGAAGCTACTCTGTCATGTTTTCATCTATTAATTGAAATACTCCTGTAAAGAAAAACTTCATCTAGACTTACATCTGCTGATGGTGACCAGCTTTTTAAGTATCATACAAAATGTATTAATTCAACAAATTTGATGTGTTATAGTGTTAAGTAAACTGGAGAACATCACTCCAGCCACTGTTATACTTCCAGTGAAAGACCCTTTGGTGCCACACTGTGTGGTTTATCGATCTGACCCAGGAGAACGCTGTTCCTGTTCTAGCTTTTACTTGCATTGGCTCTTAGGGTTGCGATATGGAGAAGTATTTGCCTCAGTGTTACAATATAAATGTGACAGGTACTGTTTTCTCAGGCCACTGACTGGAGGATTTCTTCTCTGCAGATGGAACTTTCTGCTCTACAGTCCATGATGGCTGTGCAAGAGGAAGAACTGCAGGTGCAGGCGGCTGATATGGAGTCCCTGACCAGGAACATACAGATTAAAGAAGACCTCATAAAGGTCTCTAATAGCTTTTTAAAGACCATTGGAAATCATTGCAGCTCAGAACACCTGCAGGGCATCTACAAACAACATTTGGATGCATTGAGCCCCTTGGCCAGTGCTTATCTCTTTGATACACCGTTAGAATCTCTTGACACTACCATATTCTCTTCCACTGATCAGAATTGCTAAAGCTTAGTAAAGAATACATCATTTTCTTCACATGGCTTATCAATGTTCCACTTGAAAGTATAGCAGTCTGTTTTAGAAACATTTGCTCCTTTGCTGAATAGTACTTTTATTACTGTTTTTGTTTTTTTGACATCCAGGACCTGCAAATGCAGCTGGTTGATCCTGAAGACATACCAGCTGTGGACCGTCTGACCCAAGAAGTCTTACTACTTCGGGAAAAAGTTGCTTTGGTAGAATCACAGGGTCAGGAAGCTTCAGGAAACCGAAGACAACAAGTAAGTTATTGGAATACAAACCTTGTTTTAGCTGTGAAATAAGCAATGGAAAAGCTGTCAGTCTCAGACACAAAGGGGCCCATTGATGGAATTACATAGAGAGTCTGTGCTCTGAAGTTTCCCAGGGGCAGCCACGGAGCCTCCTTACAGTTGTAGTTCTTAAAGGAGAAGCAGTCACACACTGTCAGCTGTCCCTCATCCATAAGGCACCTCTCTCAGCTGAGTCCTTCTCATCTGCCTGCATTTAACCATTTTTTAAAATGATTGTTTTTTAAAAATTTTTTTAAGTTTTAAAAAAAGGAAAAAAAAACCCTCTTGCTCTTCCCCAAATTCTTTTGTAGCTACTACCATATCTTAACCTTTTATCAATGGCAGACTTTTCAAAAAGACCCATGTGCCTGCGTTCCCTGTCTCCTGTGTCATCTCTCACTAAATTCTCATCTCAGTCCAGCCTGGCCTTTAACTCTACCAGTTCACCAAAACAGACCCCTGCTGGGTGTACACTGTTGTAACTCATTGTCTTTACAACACTCACTGTACAGCTCAAAGTGGTACAGTGACAAGTGTGGTCAGCGAATGTCTTTTCCCCCGAATAGGTAGTAAGCGTATCCTTAGAACAGAGCCTGGCACATAGGAAGGGGCTTAATAAGTATTTACTGAATGGAAGAAGAATACTAGTAAGTCATAGTACATGTTTCCCTCTTGCCCTTCCTCCCTTTCTCTTCCACTCCTTTCTCTCAACCTCTTTTCACTTTCTTCTGCTTGCTTCCATGTTTAAATTCTGCCTTATAGAGTTTTAATGATAAAAAAGGTAATACATGTGACATCGATTTAAAAGCTAAAGTACTATGGAAAACGTAAGTAATAATAGAATGAGCTTTTTTTAGTCATAGTACGTGCTAATACATTCTTTTGGTCTCTTTCTCCGGATTAACTGGCTTCATGTCTCATGTCTCCATTTGCCTATTTCTTCTGTTCTTCTTTTCTCAGCTGCTGCTGATGCTAGAAGGACTGGTAGATGAGCGGAGTCGGCTCAATGAGGCCCTGCAAGCAGAGAGACAGCTCTATAGCAGCCTGGTGAAGTTCCATGCCCACCCCGACAGGTAAGAGAATGACTGCAAGGTTTTTCTCATTAAGTGCAGGTGCTTAATGATATCAAAGAGGGGAGAAAAGGAAGCAGACACAGCTACGGAAACTACCCAATTTGTTATTTGTTGCGTGGATGGCTCTGAGCTCAAGTACCTAAATCTTCAGTCAGTCTCATAGCTATTACAGATTTCAAATGAGAAGACCTGGCAGGTGTCTAAAATAATGCCTTGCATATAGTAAGCACTCAACGTATAGTCCTTTTCATTCCCTGCTTCATGCCCTAATAAAGGCTGTTCTAAGAGTAAGACTACAAAGAGAACTGATGTCTTTTGAATATCACTGAAGAAAATACGTTTATTGTGATGGCAGATATCACCCCAGGGTCACTGATAGCCATCATGATGAATGTGTATTCTTGACCCCTTGATTTTGGGTCGTGTTTATTATATCATTCTGGTTCATTTTATATCCCCCCCATTTTTTCCATTTTGCCTTCCCTCCTAGCCCCCTTTTTCTTTCCTGATTTTTGTTCTTTTACTTTTCAATTTCTCCTTACTTATTGTTGGGTTTAAATTTTTTTTCTTTCTATTGTACTTCAGGCAAATGAAGAAAGAGGAAAGGTAGAATAGCCCTCGATCGTGTTACTTTTTAAAGAATGTCTGGATTTTTAGGCTCTGAACTGAATTCCTTTTCAAAGCACTGTCAAATTTGGTTAACAAGCAAGAGAGCAAACGTCTTCAGTAACAGTCCTGCTTGGCTCAGTATTGCTTCAGTTTGTGCTGAGTTTTTCCTGCGTTTTGGTTTTTCAGAAACTTAACGCTTAGTCAAATAATGAAATTTTTCTTATATGTGCTGTGGGGGTGTGAGATACATCTCGGGGACTATAATTTTATGTGAGATTGGCCCAGAGCCTAGGATAAACGGGCAAGCCTTACAGGAAGGGGCAGGCCTTGCTCGTCTGCCGGCAGTGGAAACAAGTGCCACAGCAACGACTGCATTCATTTATTGAGTCCCGGAGACAGTTCCTTTAGAAGGTCTCATGGCATTGATGGCTCTTTGGAAGCTTGTGTGGACTCCTTAGTTGATGGCTAATCCATTTTCCTTCCGTATGGCATGTTTAATCAGCTCTGAGAGAGACCGAACTCTGCAGGTGGAACTGGAAAGGGCCCAGGTGTTACGCGGTCGGCTCGAAGAAGTTCTTGGAAGAAGCCTGGAGCGCTTCAGCCGGCTGGAGACCCTGGCCGCCAATGGAGGTGGGGAACTGCAAAGTGTGCGAGTTCGTCACAAGCATGCCTTCTGAGCGCTGGCGGGTCACACTGCAACCAGGATGGAAAACCCTGTTTGTACTAACCAGAGAGAGCCTTGTCTGACTTTGGCAGAATTGAATGGTGACTTACTAATGATAAAACTGGTACAAGTAGCATCAAGTACAAAGTGAAACTCACTTTAATCTACCTGTATTTCACGGTACAATTTATCTCTAAGTTGAATGGTGGAGGTTACAAAGTGTATTTGCACATTTTAAATCATTCCATTTTAGTTTTCCCACCCGCACCCCTTCTTTCCCTCAGCCCCTCCTTCTGATTTCCCTTATCCCTTCTGTGGGCCAATAAAGTTTATTCCTCCCCCATTTTCCCAGTCCATTTCATGTGTTCCATATCATGGTCATAAATGCATGCCTGTGTATTATTTTTGCCATTCAGTCAACTCCTGCTCTTTGAGGGAAAGCAATTTTTAAATCAAATAAAAGTTTCAAGAGAAGAGGGTGAGATCGAAAGCCCGTGAGACTGACTATGCAGAAGTGGTATAACCCTTATCAGAAGGCAGCCAACCGAGCCCCCGGCGCAGCAGCCCGCGGTGCTGGGGGGGCCCAGTCAAAGAGCGTGGGCGGAGGCTCCTCAAGCCTTTACAGTGAACCTCTGCCTCTGATATCGTTTCAGTCGATTATCGAATGACAGCGAAATTAGACTAGGAGGTTAAATTCCATTAATTTTTTTTTCTTTAAACCAAGGGTATGTTATTTAGTCAGAACTTGACTTTAAGAAAGCGCCCAGGTCTTCCAGAGTCAGAGTATTCTATGTGAAAAGATAATTTCAAATGAACGTCTCCCTTTAAATTTAGTATTTCACCGAATAAGTCATTATAGCCAGAGGAGTGTACTGCTAGGATGTTTTCAGTTGGTAGTGACCCTGGGTGGAGATCTGTATTTTTCACTCCTTAGTGCTTCCATGTTTCTCCATATTAAAATAAGTAATAAGCTTCAGGCTTTGAGGTATCTGAATAGTTTAGAAAGAAATATCATAGACATGTGTTCATAGGTTTTGGTGATTGTCTCAATGCTTTCTTACGGCAACATGACAGTTGTAAGGCAAGAGGCACTGGAGGTCGTATTTCTGGTGTCTTCAATGTTGAGCATATGAAAAGTAACCAGGATAACTCTGGCGTTTTGTGGGTTCAACACCATGAGATTTCTTACTTTGTTGAATGGAAGTTTCTTAGATTAGAAGCTGAGATTTCAGTTTTTAAACGTGGAATTTGATGAACAGAGATTGAGGCTTTCTAGCACCATGAATGTGACTGTACTCTCTGTGTGTAAACTGGGTGGAGCGCAGTGAGTTCTCTGTTCGTCCTTCATTTTTTTCCAGGACACTTTTATTTTTTTTCACATTTATGTTTTGGTATGGCTTGCCATATCAAAGAGAAACACCCTAGCATCTTCTGATTAAGTATTTTGCAAAGATAGCCATAAGCCTTCCCCTTAATGGAAATACTTTCTAGGTTTAATGGCTCTTGGGGGAGGGGGGAAGGCATCATTTAAGGAAGAAGATAAGAAGTGTAAGTAGAACCATCCAATTTTCTTAGTCTTATAATCTTAAGAGACCCTTTGCTTGCACAAAGCATTTTGTGACTTTCTAGATGGAAGGAGGGGGGCTCTGGAGCTGTGAAAATGTCAATCAACCAAAATATTTAGGAAATGTCTTTCCTTACTTTGACTAATAGACCAAGGAAGTTTTCTAAGTCCCCTAAGATTCACCCTTGGGTGATTCTTGGGTTTTAATGGTTTGCAGTGATTACAGAAACTTATATTAATTACCACTGCTGCTTCTATCAACCTTGAATGAGAGTAGGAATTTGCCTTGGTATCTTGAACTGTTGCTAAGTGTTAGAAATATTAAAGTAGTTGGATAAATAATGAGAAACCTGACTTGCTGTTGAAAATATATTAGGGGAAAAATGTAAGTGAATCTCTGGTCCTGATTTGGACTCTGAAAAGACAGACTAACTTGTTACTTGCCTTTGATATTGGTCTTAGGAAAACATTTTAGAAAATTAAATACTTTAGTGGCAGAGGATTAATTAAGAGTTTGATCTTGCTACCATAGATGTGACTAAAATCCAGTACTAACTTTCTGATGTTGCTAGCAGGAATGAGGCCTGCAAACAGTGTGACCTGGAGAACTTGTTGGTCTTAATACTTTGGTGTGATAATATGACATCTTACTAGGGAACACAGTTCTGATGAATTTT
Organism: Mormoops blainvillei; assembly: GCA_004026545.1. Taxonomy (NCBI): domain Eukaryota; kingdom Metazoa; phylum Chordata; class Mammalia; order Chiroptera; family Mormoopidae; genus Mormoops; species Mormoops blainvillei. The sequence continues at coordinate 52,707 of PVJD01005917.1, forward strand.
GTCCTATATCCCACATACAGGTGATACTGTGATTGACCACATCATTTATATAATCACATTGAGCATAATATAATAATAATATTCCATTCTCTCTTCAGAAGCAACAGACCCTTTCTCTTACTGATTATTCTACCTCTATCAGGCATTTTTCAACATTACCACAATTTTAGGTAAAGCATTGTGTGCTTTGTTTATTGAACCTTGTGCCTGAATTTTTTTAATCTTGAAAAAAGAAAATAAATGAATTAAATTCTCCCTAGGGTCATTGCTAAATTTGAATTGTGAAACTTAAATTGGGAAAAATCCATATTGATTTGATTGTTCTCACATTTCCTTTTTGAATAATAGCAAATATGCAAAGTAATGGCTGTAAGAGGTCAGGAGAGATTATGTCTATGTTCTTAGAAGTACAGAGTTGAAAAGGACCTCCGAGCAGATTTATTTCATGAGTGAAATGGAAGTCCTTTTGACAGATATTTCCCCTAAAGTCTCCCCTATTGCAGGTTTAAACTATACTGTTCAAGTCTGATGATTGTTAGTGCCTAGTGTAAATCAGCATTTTCCTGGTGTTTTCTTTTTAGCTAGTTAGTCAAATTATAACTTTTGAAAAGACATCATTGGACTATTGTAATATTGTCAGCCTTTTAGTTAGTTTGATAGGGTGTACTTTTATTCTTACCCCCACTCTACCCCTCCCCTCTCCCACCCACTTCACTCAGTTGTGGACAGCAGCAATATTTTGGGTACCTCTACTTCCTTATTTGTATTTTAAAAAGATTTATCAATGCTGTTATATATAGCGAAAGCTCTATTAAAGATCAAGAAAATCTTGACCTGTATAGGGTATCAGATTTTAGCCTCAAGACATTTTTTTAGAAGGTTGTTTAGTATATTTTACTTGCACAGTTTATCCATAAGTGATCTCTGTGGCAAATCTTTGTAAAAGACCTATCACTATTATGCTTATTTATGCTCCTGATTCAGTAACTGGTTCTGAGAAGTTTGGCTTATAGCTTCAAAAGAGTTCAGGAAATTGATTTCAATTTTCCCTGTGTTACAGTTGGATCTAGAATCTTCTGATTAGGGAAAGGGGGAGCAGATCAGATTATACCAAAAATTGCTCCTTTCTTTGCAGAGTAAAGGTTGACTGACCCACCTCAAGTCACTTCCCTTTTGGACTGTAAGCCGTAGAGGGAACGATACTTGACTACCTCGGCATTCTTTGAGCTACCATTAGAAAACTGTAGTCCCTGTTGTTAGGATACAGTCATTATTTTCTTGTTTCGTGGTATTTTTATATGAAAAAGTCACACAATCTTCACATTTGACGTCCCTGAAAAATTCAAGTTGCCTCTTCATCTAGGGCCTCAGTAGTAATTACACCAGTCTGCAGCCAATGTCCTGCAGGGAAATGTGACAGAGTTCCTCTGAAGTCAGGAAAAAATATTAGTAACCTGCACAGTTTATTTTCCATCTCGTCCTGTAGAAATTGTACTAACGGTAGAGTAAATGCAATTGGCTTTCTTTTTCAGGTACTAACAGCCTGTGAGATGAAGCCTGTAGAGTGTTTCCTCTCCTTTCTCTTTGGGTTAAAGCTCAGGGAGCTTTTCTTTTCCCTTTGGTAATATGGAGCCATTCGTACTGGAGAATGGACAGCTATGACTCTGGAGCTCGTGAGGCAGCCAGTAATGAAAACAAGGGATGAGTCAGTGGGCCAGTGCACTGGAGTGATTTCTGTGTGGTAATAGTTTCTTCTTAATGCATTTTGGAATGTGATTTAAGCCACCCTCTCACTAGACATTTGGAGCAAGAACTTTGTTAAACCATTTTTATTATGATTGCAAGACAAATATGTTGCTGTTATGTAGTCTGAGTATTGACAGAAGGTAAGTCCTTAACTTCTTTCTGTTTATCACATGAACCAGGATGAGTTTCCCAAGTAAAAAATTAGCATTGTAATTAGCTTCCAACAAAGGATGGAGAGTGGAAGGGAAACACAAAATTGTAGAGCTGACAGTACTGCTTTTTCCAGATTTCAAATAAGAATAATTCAACTTAGAAAATGATGTACTAATTCTTTTTGCATTACTTTCCCTTTTTGTTGTTTAAAGTCAAGTTCCAGAAATAAAAATCTTTATCATATTATTTTCCTCTTGCTCTAATGTTGGAAGGATAAAAATAGAGAGGTCAGCAACATCAGACAATGTTTGGTCTAAAACGATCCGGAGAGTAGGGGTGTTAAGTGCATGAACCAAATTAGCTCTTGTTCCCTTTAAGGAACCCGTAATTGTCTAGCAAATACATGTAGGTTTGCTTTTAGTAGACATCTCGAGCATGCAGTGCTTCTTTTTGCAATTATCAAAGCCATTGCTTTAAAATACCAACCTTTCTCTCAAGCTGTGTTTGTGTATATACAAGTATGTTTTATCAATCATGAATTTGTTGCCATGAATTACTATCAGTTTGATAATTAAAACAGCTTCACTTTTATCACTTAAAAGTTTGCTCCTAGAGCTGTTGAGAAACATTCAAGCGATTCATAACTATTTAAATGAAGGAGGAAGTGACATATTAAATGATCCAGTCACTTGGCATTAGATTATTTCCAGGACTATTTCCCCATCAAAATTAGCTGTGTATTTCCTCTTGAAGTTTATTTCTTCATGGCACTGTGCTGTGCTAACCCGTGTTATCATTTGTGCTGAAATGGAGAGTGTACTTTTTTTTAATATGTTAGAATTTCAGCTACTTTAGTAGAAACACACTAAAATTGTTACTGATCAATAAAAGTATCCAAGGCCAAACAGGAACTATTGGTTTCATTCTTAAAAGATTTATGAGGAAAAAAAAAGAGAAAGCTCATATCTTTTTTTTTTCCCTTGCAGGAAAATCAGTATATTGATCATTGTACTAAATTCCAACAGAAAGTAAGGCTCTGGAATGAGTGAATGCTTTTGTATTTATTTAACTAAAGGAAGGAAGAGGAAGAAACTCGAATTTTTCTGCTTTCAAGGAAGCGAGACTAAAGAAACAGTATTATATTTCCTGCAGAAACGTGAAATGGACTACTTTTCCTTAAGACCCTTCCTTTTTCTCCTTGCTGAAGGAAGAGTAGAAAGTGGGGTGGAGTGTGAGGAGCCAACTATAGTGGGTGGTGCTGCCCTCCTAAATGTTCCCAGGGAGGCCTGCTTCCTGTGTCCATTGAGGGAGCAAAAGAGACCATGAGCAGGAAGAATTCCTTGAAATTATAGAATTTCAAGCACTGAAAACAGTTACTTTCTGAATAAAACAAGCTGGAAGGCTGCTTAAGAGGTGTTGCAGCTTAAAGACAAAGATACACCATGAAAGGGCTTGACAACAGACAATTTTCTAGCTACTTCTAAGATCAGAGTTTGTCTAGTTAAAGAATTTTATTTCTCTGCAGAATTTCATGGAGGACTATACAAAATCTTAGTTTTCTCATGGCCCAGAAGGGAGTGGATGCGGGTGAAATTGCAGAGTTTGATAGACGAACATTTTTCTCTGATTCTCTCATATAGCATCATCATATTTAAGCCAGCAATAGCTGGTTTATGACATGTGCATGGGAGAGTTCTTGTAATGAGTCCTTGGCGGAGTGCCTAGAAGTCAAAGTGAGATGTACCCGAAGGACCGGGCACATGAGCCCGGCACTGAGGGGAAGAGCAGCCGGTGCTTGGCACTGCCACCTTGTTCATGCTGTAAAGTTTTTAGCTCTTTGAATCTTTCAAAATAGATGTGACTCCTTATATATGCTGAGTAACTGTGTGGGAAAATGTTACTCCTTTTCTGTTAGTCTTATATTAATGGCTTAAAGGGGAAACTAATGATTATAGAGTTTGAGGAAAATCGTCTTGTCACAACCCTGTTTGGACCCTTCACTGAAGAATTAAAATGACACTTCATGACCTTCCCTCTAAGGCTCATTCCTGCATGGTGGAGTTTTATGGCTCATCTATAATCTGATGATGAACCTATGTGTGAAGCACCTGTTATTCAAAAGAGTGCATCCTACTTAGTTACAACTCTGATCTTTCAATGGTCCTGTGAAACAGGGAGAACAAAGTATTGTTTCCAACCTCCTGTTGGGGGAAGCACTTAGACGTGAAGTGTAGCTGGAGTCAGTCAAGATCCTCCAGTTAATAACACTAGGTGTACATACAGTTTCCCTTCGCTGGTTACCATTAGATTTCATGGCCTGCTTTTTCAACCCATGGGCCACCTCAATTTACCGACAGTAACAATAAAACAATAATACTGTTCAAGGGCAATATTTATTGGCACACACTGTATGCCAAGCACTGTTCTAAGCTCTTCGAAAGCAGCAATCCTTTAAAGTTCACAGCTCTGGGGAGTGGATATCACTATTCACTGTAATTGGTAACTGAGGGAATTGAGGCATGGGACGGTTGTGACTTGCCTAACTCACGTAACTAATGACAGAGGCAGAAATCTAACCTAGACATTCAGGCTCTAGAGCCCATGCTCTTAATAATTATGCCATTCTCGATTTAAAAAGCTCCATAGATGTGTGAATTTTTGCCTTGATGATAAAAAGAATATATTTGCATAACACTTACAAATATTTGCCCAAAGATTGTATAGTATTTTGGAGGTTTAATTTTATAATCAGATAGATGGTAGAACATAATTTTCTAAATCTAAAAAAGGAAGGTTTTGGTACCACCTCATTATGTGTGGTTCAGAGCCTAGAGAACCACAACTTGAGAACTACCATCAAAGCCTCAAATAAAAATTTTTAATAAAATTTCTAGTATAACACATAAAACTTAACCCTAGAGATAAAAGAGAAGGAAGTTAAAATTGAATGAAGTTTCTTAGCTTTCAGAGATTCTAAAAGTGAGAGACTGTTGCACATTTATGAAAGATAAGTAGTAAACTCATTAAAATACAGGATCTTTAAATTAGAAACTTAAAATATTCCAAGTTAGTTTTGAAGAGAGAGTTTTGTTGCTAGTAAAAGTTTAGAAAGGGATATTTCCTACAGAAGAGGTGTTCTTAAATTGTCATTTATGAAAAAACAAAGCGAATGATAACAGGAAGAGGGATGCCTAATGTGAAACATATATAGGACCTTGTACAACAATCACTCCAATATTTTCTACATTACAAAAATTTTTATTTCACCCCACTCAAACACAAAAAGACTTTCCACATTCTAATTCAAATCGATAAAAGGAAGAGCAGCCCTTAAAGCTGTCCCAAAGGAAGTATAGCAGACTATAAACTAGCTAAGAAAACTAAGGGAAGCAAAACCCCTGTGTAGTGGAGTGTTGGGACGAAATGGACATTCTTGCTCGGTCTCCACTTACCTCCTGATGAAGTCAAAACCATGATATTCTGCCCCTGAATGAGTTAAAGAGATAGCGTTGTCTAGAAATGCAGATGTGGCGTCAGAAAGGTGGTTGAGGTAAGTGGAGGGCCAAAAGTTAGGCAAAAGCCTTTAAGACCAGTGACAATCGCCCATTCTAATCCCCGCTTACCTTACTCCTGGAAACTAGTACGGGAATCCTCTTGGAATATGGGCCCAGCAGGGCTACACAACCCATCAAGAAATGGTCTGGACCTCATAGAGCTGTGCTTTCTTCAACCACAGGGTCATTCTCTAGCCCAGTGATGAATATCAACATCATTCATTTCATGGCACACACACAATATTTTTTGCCAATCTGATGAAAACAAAGAGGTATAATTTTTAATCATTCACACTGGATGGTTATTGTGTTGGCTGTTGTCTTTTTTTTTTTTGACAATGTCAGGGAAAAGTGGTCAGTGCCCCTGACTAAATAATCAGGTTTTACATGTTTTAAAAAATTTTATGTGCACCAGTGTGCTGTACCACGGCACACTGGTTGAAAATCACTTCTCCGGCCCAGCACTCAGAAGGGAAACAACAAAAAGTGTCTCGTCTTAATTTGTCACTAAGTGGGGCTGTAGATTTTCTTTGCAGGAAAAAATAAAGTTTCCGATCTGTAGTGTTATATAGAAAAAAGTGTTTGAAAGTAAGCATAATATATGACATACATCCTCAAGTGAATTAGCATCCTAGATTCAGTGAGTTGCCAAACTGGGGGAGTGTGTGCATTCACCTCTACACAACCCGTGTCCTGAGTGAGGTGGTTCTGAGGCTGGTTTGAAAGAACAAGCTTTGGAAATCCCTACTGTACCCTGTCTGCCACGATCTCTAAAGATGCCGAGTGGTAGAGGTGCCTTGTAAGTAGGGCTTTATTGAACAGGGTACTGCCTTGATGCTACGTTAACACAACATTCGCGGTGATCAGGGAGTGAGTCAGAAGATTAAGCTGTCAGGACAACACGCTTACTCCCTTTAGTACTTGAATGAGATTGGCCCAGACCATTGCAAACATTCTGGCATGAACTTGCAAGTGTGGAGGTGGAGTCTGGGTGTGAACTGCCCTGTTCACGAAATCTACAGATGGCCGTGAATGCTCATTATTCTCGCAGGGCCTTTCGTCCATGAATGTCTGAGCTTAGGAGCAGGGTCTTTAGCCTTGAAGCAAGAAACAAAGGTAAAGATCCGATTTGTCCCCAGAAGGAACAGATCAGAGTGAGTTGCCTCTGAAAGTCCACAGACTTGACTTCTTGGGACGGCTCTTGTCAGGACTGGCTTTATAACCCTGCACAAGCCACCTAATCTCGTGGAGGCCCAGGTTACTACTCAGTGGTCAGAAGGGGAGTTTTAACAGGTTGGCTGCCAAGGCCAGGGTCACCACTAGGTCTCTAGGTTCTCTAACTTGGGCAGGTTCTGTAAGACCCGGAGAGTGTCAAGGTAGATTTTCTTTGGTGTTCAAATGAATTAACCATTATCAATTCCTACACTTTCAGAAGACATCTATCATGTGGGGCCTAGGTCTTAATAGGAACTCAGGTGAACAGGCAGTGTTTTATTCTCACAGATGGGGAGAGGAAGCAATGCCCTCAGTTTGTGCTGTCTCATAGAGATAGAAGTCACTAACCACAGGTGGCTTTTTGAATTTTAATTTAAATCAAACAAAAATTTCAATTCTCCAGTCACGCTAGCTACAATTTCAAGTGCCCAGTAGCCACGTGTGACTATACTGGGCAGCACAGACACAGAATTGCAGAAAGTCTGTTGGTCAGCATTGCTCTAGACCTTTGCCCAAACTACGAACTGCAGCTTCCTGTCCCTTAGTGCAGCATGTAGATGTTTGTGCCCTAGGATGACTGTGTCTGTCTTTGGGGAATAAAAGAATGGATTAAGTCCTATTTAGAAAAAGCAGTGCAAGAACCCTTCTGGCGATGGATGTTAGCATTGGACAAGAGTCTGAGGGGAGAGGGCGGGGGGAGGTTAAAGAAGAAATCAAGCAACACCTGAACCATTCTGTGCCATGGATCTTGACTAGATCTGAGCTTTTGTGTAGGACACAGGACCCCTAGAGCAGGGTTCCTCAGAAAGATTGTCACCCCATGCACAACTGATCCCAACAACAGGAAAGTATGAGAAGAGCAGAGCTCCTCTAGTCCCCAAAAAATAAGGAACCCTCTCAACACTCAATGGCAGGAGAAGGGTTAGTCATGCTAAGTTGTTACATAGCCAGTCAGTGGCAGGAGGGGGAATAATTCAGACTTTCTGGAAATAGGTGAGAGGGTTTGGCAATTGGCTCCATAGGCACAGGTCTGTGCAGTCAAAGCCAGTTAATGTTTTGAGGCTTAAACTTGAAGGTGTTAGTAAGAGAGTATCAGTGATACAGCCAGAAGGCTTTTCTACAGATTCGGCACATCGGTTCTGCCTTCCCTATCGGTCCTGGTGGCTAGGGGGCCATGCATATGGGGAAGGGAAAAAAATCAGAGGCGGATGGCAAAAAGAGTGTAATCGTAGCTGCTGTCTGGAAGCCACCTGTGAAGGGAGTCACCTTTCTCTTCTGGACTTACTTCCAGGTGCAGCTGCGGGGGATGACACTGAAGATGCCAGCACCGAGTTCACTGACAGCATCGAGGAGGAGGCTGCACACAACAGCCACCAGCAAGTAAGTCGGACTCAGGTGCTGGGTCCCAGGGTGGAAGGCTCGTAGCCCTTCGGGGCCTGGTGGTCTCCTGCAGCCCTTGTGGACCTAGATGAGGAGCTATCTTTTTATATAAAGCACTTCCCAGTCTTCTTCCTGCCCTCCCTGAGCTTCCCAGCCACCTTGCCCACCTCTATCCTCGCTCCACTTTTCTCTCCACTCCACCCTTTGTTTTTATTCCTTCTATCTCTTACTCTGGCCCCCTTCCCCTCCACCCACCTTTGCCCCATTTATACCATCTTATAGACGTAGTTTCAGGAGAATTTTTACTTACAACCAGACCACAGACTCTTCCCCTCTTGGGCTCTTGTAACTGAAACCTCACCACGGAAGACAGAGCCATCGAAGGGCCACTTGGGGAAGTGGCAGGGCCTGAGACCTTCTTTGGGAGAGTGCTATCTGAGAAACTATAAGAGGATTGGAATCATTCTCAGTGAAATCTTATCTAAAAGAGAACCTTGTCAGGTAACTGGACAATCCACCCAGGTCATGACACATCGGTGACCGGGATACCTTTAACAGCAAGCCCCTGTCAAACCTCAGAACTTGGATCCCAAGGCTGAAACACTGTTATCACCAACCATCAGTGAAGCTCAAGAGTTGAACGGCCTGGACCTCAGAGATTAAGTCACCAACAGTGGTACCATAGCAGTCACTGGTACTCCTGTGTGTCCCCAGTGACATTTAGCAATCACTTCTCCTACATGGACCATACCTATGACCCTGAGTTATTGAGGAGAAAGTGAGTTACTGGTATCTGTCTTTCTGCAAAAGCAGCTGGGCATTTCCAGTGATAATGTCCTTGGGGCTATTAGGAAAACTAGGGAAAATGAGGCTTCCTGGGTCTGCCTGTACAGCTCCTGCACAAGAAAAGGAGGAGACAGCTAATAAGCCAACAAGAAGAGCTCAAGTGAGCAGTCCCCAAATCTCAGAGGATTTCACAGTCTTTGGCTCTTGAAGACATGAGTATTTGTCCGGAATTATCTCACATCCTCAACACAGATTCTTTACCTTCTGTTAAGATCCTCTCTTTATTGCTCCAGACCTACCTGACCCTTACTTTTCCCTTGAGTTTCTGCATGAGTGCTACTTATCCTTTTGCTTGAACAGCTTCTTCTGAATCTTGCTAACCAGTGCTTGTAACTTTAATTACGTGCGCCATAGCCCCTTTGGGCAGGTCCCTCTGCCTCTCACTTCCTGGTTTCACTGAGGATCTTGGGTGTGCGAGGGGGCTCTGCAGGATGACTGAATGTCCACCCTCAGACAGACCTGGACTGGGCTGTCAGCAGGTCACTGGTGGTTTTTGTTAGCATGGAACAGGATTAACTTCAGAATAAATGAACAGGAGACACAGATATGAAGAGAGCCAGATCCTGATTGACGAGTCCTTCACTCCAGTTCTCAGATGTAGGCAGACTGGTTAGTAAAGTCATCTCTCCCTTAACCTTGTTTTCTATAGCCGAGCATGGAGAAAATGGCCAGGGCACAGTTTGAGAAGGTCTGTTCCATCCTGAAAGAAACCTCTACATTGGGGCATTTGTATTTCCCTTGCAATGTCTGCCTAGTACTTGGCATAGGGGATAATAAATTACAGGTTAAAAAAGATCTTTGGATTGGGGCCTGACTCCTGATAGACAAAGTACGTACTCCTACTGGACGACAAGTATCTTGGTGCGCACAATTTTGCTTCCCATCACCTTTCTGTGAAACTCGGATCTTCAGTTTTGGGTAAGAGGTGTGAGAAACCATTGTAAATTTACTTCAGCTTGCCTGGAGCTTGAGGGTGTGACTCTTCTGCTACCAATTAAATAAAGTTTGTTTGTTTTTTTGCCATAACTGTTTTGTGTCCAGATTCTCAAAAACGTGTTTGCTTTTTTCCAAGGAAATGGTTCCTTAAGAGTATAGGCTCTGAGCTTCTTCTAGTTGGGTCTTCTAGTTGGGTCTCAACACAAAGCTCCCCTTCTACCTCAAGCATACACACAAGTACCCTAACAAACACATTCAACTCCAAGGCAGGAACCACTTTTTGGCCAAAGCAAGTTGCTTTATCCTTATATTTGATCTCACCCACCTCAGGAAGTCTCAGGTCTGGCCATAATGGTAATTTCCATTCTCAATCAAATGTCAGATCTGTAATAAATACCTAAAAATTCCTGTGAAAGAAACTAATACCTTAGTTAAACTTTTGCAGGAGAAAAGTTAATCGAGTATCAAGATTCAAATCAAAGGAGAGAAAAATCAGTAGACTTAGTGTGAGGAAGTTGACAAAATAATATTTTTAATGTCCTAATGGTGTCAAAGAACTGATTTACATTGTGAGAGATGTGAAGCAATAGGATAAAAACAAAACAACTCTGTCCCAACAAGAGATCAGAGCTACACGTAGACCTCTGTGGGGCAAATGGACACCCAGCGCACAAGAAAGTTGAATTATACCATGGACGCAATAAAGCAGATAAATTAGGAAATGTGGAAAAAAGCCTATAAGAGATAAAATTAACAATAGACATAAAGGATTTATAGTGCCACCACACATACATGGGGTTTTATTTGGGGAGGGAGGAATATTAGCCTTCATGCGCTTGCATTTTAACTTTAAAGATAAGTTAGCCAAAGGACGCTTCCTTTGACATGGAAATATGAAAACGCAAATTAGCCTGGGAACAAATCAGGTCTTTCTTTTCTTTTTCTGTTCTTTCTTTCTTTCTTTCTTTCTTTCTTTCTTTCTTTCTTTCTTTCTTTTTTTATTGTTCAAGCACAGTTGTCTTCATTTTTCCCCCACCAGTCTCCCATCCCACCCACCCCAACCCACTTTGGCTTTGTCCATAGGTCCTTTCAGAGCTTTCTTTTCTTGGTTTCAGGTGGGAGATTAGACTAGATGGACCTTATGTTCCCTTTCAATGTTAAGATTCCATGAGTCTTAATTTTTTATTTAAGAAAGTAGATATATTTAAATCAATGGAAAAAGATATACATCCAGAAGACATTAAAAATAGGCAGGTATCATAAAAGTTAGACATTATTTTTAAGCAGAAGGAACCCTTAAGGTTTAGAAAAGAAGAAATGTGCCCATATTCAAAGCTGATGGCAGTGTTTACTTAGGTTAGTTGCAAAGAGTTTACATAGAAAGATTATCACATAGTTTAAATGAGGGCTGAAGTTATAAACTTTCAAAAGTGGTTTTATCCAGTCCTCCTTCATTTTGTCCCAGATGCTTTGTGGCACGTGCAGGACGGCCAGCAGTCTAACCCCGTTTGGCATTAGAGGCATAGAGACAGACATTCCAGAGCCTCCCAAATCTCAGGCTCACAGTCCCAGGGGGGACTGGATGCCTAGGAAATGAGTAATTGTGTTCATTTGTCTCTTGCGCCTTTGACTTGGACATCTCCTCACAGCCCCAACTACTATGCTATACTAATCACCACTGTGCATACATGCCATGAATCAACACCCCCACATACATACCTGTGACCTAGATCTTGCCATGCGCCCTGTTACAAAGTCGAACACAGAAGTCAGTAGCTTTGTGCCAAGCCAAGCAGCAACATCAGTCACTGATCCATTTACACTCCTCTGGACCCTGTTCTGTTCAACATAGTTGTGCCCTGAATGACGGAATAAAGCATTTAATTCTATGATGCGTCCTTAACCAAGCAGTCACTGCATGATTCATGGAGATGCACATAAGTATTTTGATGACTTTGGGAAATGATTTTGTGTAGGCAGAATGAAACTATAAGTGACGAGTACAGTCGTAATCTTTATAGAGGTGAAAGATGACAGCATGATCCAGAAATAGCTATGGGGAGAGGTGGGAAATTGGGAGGTCAAAATTGACCTGAAGTTAGGAAAAACTTCAAAATGTTGCTACTAAGAGGAAAATGAAGTCAACATGACATTGGAGCGTAGGATTAATATTGGACAGACAGGCAAAGTCTTGTACTAAAATAATTAGTCACACACTAAGTCGATTATCATACTCAGGTTTTGGTGTGGGAAAAATTGGAGAGGAGTCCAAGATGAACAATAAGAAAGTCTGAAAGTTAAGAATTCTCATTTGAGGAAAGACTACACGATCTGCTTTAGCTGGAACATCAAGGAGTAACTTCGAGAGTATTGAAAAAAAGGAGCGGGAAATTTGCTGCTGCCTCGTTTTCTTGCTTAGATGTGTAGAGAGAGTTTAGCTGGCAGCATGAGCACAAAGGTGACCAGCCATTGAGTGAAACTGCTTGCTGGTAGGTGACCTCGCTGTAACTTCCCAGCAGTTGTGGGGTGTGATCTCCTGCCGCCAGTGAAATTAAAGCTTGCTTTGTCTAAACTGCCTCTTTACCCATATTCTCATTGTGTGACGTGACTCCTGACTGCCCAGTGCCCTGACACCTCTCTCTTAATCATCCTGAGTTAGAGGCACAGCCCTGGGGTTTGAGCTCTGGTATCTGGGGCCATGATCTTTGAAGTCAAGGACTCATGTGCCTTGGAGCTGAGGAAACTGACTTGTGAGCAGCTTCTCAGAGAACTCTGCGCTCTCAGGAGGAGAAGAATCACAGCACCCACACTTTCCAGTCCTGTTTAAACCTCATTTGTTTACATTTGTTTATTTGGAATCTTCTCTTCCTCCCCATGGCAACAAGTGTTCTAGCTCACCAGGGGCCTCCTCCCCACCCAAACCACTCTCCAGGGCCCTTACGGCTGAGGAAGGCCTTGGAGGGAGCTCGTTTTCGGTCTGCCTTTTTTAGTTCTCATTCAAGGCTGCCTTTGAAATCTGACGTTCCTCTTGGGTCATCTCTAATGACTTGACTTCTTTAAACCGTGATTTTCTTTCAGCTCATCAAAGTGGCTTTGGAGAAAAGTCTGGCAGCTGTGGACACCCAGAAGGTGTCTGTGTCTCTTCCCCCTCCGTCCCCAACAGGAGGGGAAAATGACAGGGGTCTTCAGGAGGAACTGCTCCACCTGAGAGCCGAGATCCACTGGCACTTGGAGGAGAAGAGGAAAGCTGAGGGGGAACTGAAAGAGCTGAAGGCTCAAATTGGGGAAGCAGGATTCTCCTCTGTGGCCCACATCAGGTAGGACATGACCCCAGAGATGGGGCGCCTGCCCGTTGAGAGGCCGCCGTAGCCGAGGGCTCGCCTTGCTGCAGCCAAAGCGCCTGCGCTGCCCTGGGGCTTCTTGGTCCACATCCCAGCCGCCTTGCCTTTGTGGTTCTGCAAATTCTTGAGAGAAAAGTGAATGATATTGGGTAATGGTGATTATCAACACTTACCTCTCAAATTGTTCAAACAAATCTGGTTTTAATTTCATATGACGATGCTCTTTATTAGCCATCCAGAGGACACTCATGAGTGGAAATCTAGTTTGTGTAACTGGCACTGATCTTTCGAATTGGCTGGAACATGTAAGGAGCCTCCTGGTGCCCAAGATGCTTCACTGCTGTGTGTGCAACCAGACCGGCTAATGCGGAGAATGTCCTCCTTCTCCACTCAGCTCTGTCTCAGGAGCATGAGTCCTTAAGTCATGGGGCAGCAGCTGTATTACTCTCCGGTATCTTTACAAAAGTGGCAAACAGCTGATTCACGGGCTAGATTGGCCATACTGTCTTTAGTGCCTTTTTCCCCCCCAAAGGATGCTTGGGGAACATGCGGGTAACATAGGGTTAATTCATTTATTCATATATCCCTGACTATCCATAATCATCATGGCCTGTTGTTTAGAGCACAGCTCTGCAGACGTACAACTTCTCATTCATGCCCTATTATTTCCCTGCCTATTATGTGCCACTGAAACATCCCTGAATCGTAGAATAATAGTAGCACTAAAGAGGACCTTAGCATCTGGCGTAATGTTCTTGTTTCATGGTTCAGGAAACTCAGGCCTAAAAAGTTCTAGTAACTTGCTCAAGGTTATGTAAGATTCCAGGGCTAGACCCCTGGCTCCCAGTTTCTAAAATCTATACCTTTTCTTCTATGCTATGTACTTTGTCAAACAATTTTCGAAATATTCTTGTGCTCATGGTTCCTTTTTTGCTGGTTCTTTTCCTCTGAGTTATCACAAAATTTCTTCCCTTAAATTCTACTTAAGTTAAAGTATAAGCATTACTTAAACTCTGTTATATGTAAACTCAGTTGGCCCGTCAGAGGTAAGAACAGTATTATCTTTTTTGAACCTACAGTTGAACTTATAGTCAAACCATATGTACATATTTTTGTGGATTATTTTCCTTTTCTTCTATCCTCACTGGGGATATATTTATTGATTTTAGAAAAAAAAAAAAAAGGAGAGAAGAACAGAGAGAAACACTGATGTGAGAGAGAAACATCGATCGGTTGCCTCCCATGTGCCCCCTGAATGGGGATCACAACCTTTGGGAGTACAGGGGACAGCCTTCCAACTAAGCCTCCCCCCAGGGCAAGGATTATTCTTCTTTTCCCCCCAGAGTTACTGACCCAAAACTGACTTGTTTAACTCTCTACCCAACCTTAAGATTCCCTGATATTGCAGAAGATAGAATTTATGTAATGCTTATCTCCTGAGAAGATTTTGTTGAGCTTGCTTTCACTAGTTTATATTGCAAAAACAAAAGGGTTTCCCCTAAAGCATAAAGTTAAAATATTAAATGTTTTTCTATACTACACACATGTCCCTTTCTCTCCTTCTTACACCTTAATTTTGGTGAAATACCAGCTCCCTTTTTCTCCATTGAGAAAACTCTCTCATAGATAGTCTGTCCAAGTCCTCTGTCCTAGAGTATTTTCTTCCTTAATTTGTACTAGACACGCTCTGCTCTTGGTTCCAAGACTTCAGGATTCTGAGAAATTCAGTCTAGGGGCATAGCCAACTGCTGGTGCTTCAAGTAGTGAATTCCTCATTTCCTCTGCCTCTCTTGTCAGTAGTTCTCAATTTAGCACACTTGAAAAGCACCTATGAAATTTGAGCAAAAATAGAGATTCATGGGCTTAAAAGCACTTATCAGATTCTGATATTAGTGTTCCTCAGGTCTGCAGCTAGTTCAGCAGAATTCAGTGATTCTCCACTGCAGACCCTGAGCTAACCACAACACACATGTAACTTCATTTAAGCATCCAATAACTCCACTAAGTGTTATAATCCTTATTTTATGTAGAAGGAGACTGAGGCTCAAAAAGTTGAGGTGAATTCCTGATTTTTAAGTGAAGTGCCTTGTTAAAGCCATGTTTTTTTAATTGCTTCCACCAACCCCACTAAAGGGTTTGGTGGGAGGAAAAAGTAGGTCTAGAATGTCTTGGTGAAAATTATTTGTTGAATCCATTTTATTTCTTTAATGTGGAGGCACTGGGGATACAAGGGTGAACAGGACGGACAGAGTCCCTGCTCTCATGAAGATGATCTCCTGTCACAGGAGTCAGACATGAAGCAAACAAGTACATAACTGCATTGGACTGAAGTTCTGATTAGCATCATTTATTTCCTCTGTGTTCCTGGGTCCCAGTCTCTCATCCAGTAATTGAAAACCGACAGATGATAATTAATAAACTGTAGAATCTATAATAACAACTTTGCCCCAGGCAAGGTCTTTTTTTTTTTTTCCTTAACAGTTTAAGTACCCTTGTTCATTCCGAGGCCCATAGAAAGTTAGAACACCAGCCTATGTGGCACGGGTAAGGACAGCAAAACTGGGTGTCTGAGTCCAAGAGTTTCAGTGGTGGTGCTGCCACCAAGTAGCTGTGGGTGTGCGGGCAAGCCTCTTACTCTTCCTGAGCCATGATTTTCTGGTTTATAACACATAAGAGCGTTATTGTAGGGCTATGTGGTCGATCCATACTCTGGTGTCTCTGAGCCTGTGATGGACTGAGACGTGAGTAAGTGGGCTGTTAGGAACTGAGGTCAAGATCAGATTCGGGCCCTGATGGTGTGTGCTTCCGGCAGGAACACTATGCTGAGCCTTTGCCTCGAGAACGCAGAGCTGAAAGAGCAGATGGGAGAAGCGATGTCTGATGGATGGGAGATCGAGGAGGACAAGGAGAAGGGCGAGGCGATGGTGGAGACGGTGGCGGCCAAAGGGGGTCTGAATGAGAAGGGCCTTCAGGCTGAGTTCAGAAAGCTCCAGGGAAAACTGAAGAATGCCCACAACATCATCAGCCTCCTCAAAGAACAGCTGGTGCTCAGCGGCAAGGAAGGCAACAGTAAACTTAATCCAGAGCGCCGTGTGCGCCTGGCCAGGGAGATGGGCTCAGTGAACACAGAGCCAGTTTGTTCTCCTGGGAAGCACCAAGGCCAAGAAGAGGAGGATGTGATCGTGAGGCCCCGCCCCAGACCTCAGAGCCTCGACCTCGGGGCTGCCCTCGCAGTGGATGCCCACCAAGTAAGTGTGGGATTAGAAGGAACAAAAGCCCTTTGGAGGAGGGCTGGAGATGTCAGTTTTTACCTTAAGCAGCTCTGCCTTATAGGTCAGGAGGTACCAGGGAAGGGCACCTTTGCACCACAAGCAGTGGTCATAATACTCCTCACACATTCAGCCTTTGGAAAGGCTTTTACAACATTATCCCATAAATATTTCCTGAGTAATTAATTTCCCATAAATATGTCTTGTGTGCTTAATTTTATAGTAACACAGTAGGTGTGGGCAGCAAACAATAAGACCCTGTCTCTGTCCTTAAGGTACTCAGTATGGAGGGGAAAGATGGCACAAAAAAAAACATCATTTCAGTAGGATGTAGGGTAGAGATGTGTGGGGTTTTAATGCAGCCCAGACAAGTGGTGTGTAATGACATCTTTTCCTTATCACTGCCATTTTCATCACAGCTCATCAGAGGCATCTGTCCCTGGGTCTCAGAGGGGGTTATCAGCATCCTTTTTAAGGGGAGGGGCTTTGCTGAGCACTCAGAGAGGGCAGCTGGGGAAGGAATTCAGGGAGATGAGTGGAGGTTTCTACCTGTTCTCTTTCCACCCGCTGAGGAGATGTTAACTGAGAGCTCCTCCATGGACTCGGTTGGCACTGTGCTGTGTGCTGTAGATACTGAGATGAATAAAACATTATCCCAGCTCTCCAGGAGCTCCATCTGGAAAGCAAGTCACTGCCAAATGGCGTGAGCGGTGCTGTGACAGACACAGGAATAAAGTCCACAGAGCTCAGAAGGGGAAGTGGCCTTCAGCACCTGGGGGATGACCTCGTACTGCCCGCATCCCTTCACTTCCCTGTGTTGGCTCCTTTTCACAGCTGGATAACCAGCCCCAAGCCCGTGGCCCTGGACCACAAACAGAATTTAGCCTCCCAGGACCCACCAAGCACCTGCGTTCCCAGCTGGCACAATGCAAACAACACTATCAAGATCTCCAGGAGAAACTGCTGATATCAGAAGCAACTGTGTTTGCCCAGGCCAATCAGCTGGAGAAATACAGAGTCATGTTCAGTAAGTCTTAAGTTCCTAATCACTGAAGTGCTTGTCTTCTGCCTGAGAAGCTACATGCTTTGCAAAATTCACTTTTCTTTCCCAACCTCAAAACAAACTCAATCCTGACTATGGTCCTAAAATTGTGGAAGTGGATATTTAATTTAATTTGCAGATGGCAGAGAAGAATGGAGGATAAAGCAAGTTTACAGTGAGAGTACAGGGAGGAAGTGGGCTGACATTGAGGCCCGGTGATTTCTCATATAGTCAGCAAAGCGCCTCACCTCACACACATATACTAATTGTTTCTCTTCTGCTTCTCTTTGCTCCACATCAGATTCTTCAAAAATATATCATCATTGTTGGTCTAGAATCGGTACTTTCCAATAGAACTTCCTGCCGTGACAGAAATGTTCTATATCTATATCACATATGGTTATTGAGCACAGGAAATCCGGCTAGTTCAAGCTGGGAATTTTAAGTTTTATTTAACTGTAGTTAATTTACTATAAAATAGTCACATGTGGCTAGTAGCTACCTTATTGGACAGTGCAGGTCTCGATGTCTTGGGATTCTAAATTATTTCAGTTCCGTTCAAGTATTTACTGAGCTTCTGTGGATAAGCCACTTGCTAGTCGCACTGGGACTTCTAGACATGAGAGCATGCAACGCCTGTCTAGAAGATGCCTGGTCCCAACTAAGCCTAGGTTGCCTGTAGGTGAGGTCGTCAGCGAACACAGGCTCATCCTGGCGGAGGAAGTCCTGCCCCTGGACAGGGCGGCTTCTTCTACCACACGAGTCCAAAGAAGCGCCTGCCCCACTCTGGCTCTGACTTCCTGCCCACAAGGGCCAGCGAGTGTACCACTGAGTGTGCGAGAAACTCAGATACTCTGTAACACCCTCTGTCTCTTCTGAGCAGGTGAATCCTCGGTCAAACAGGTCAGCAAGCAGGTTCAGGTGGACCTCCAGGACCTGGGCTATGAGACCTGCGGCCGAAGCGAGAATGAGGCTGAGCGGGAAGAGAGCACCAGCCCCGGTAAGAGCACACATGTGGGCTCACCTCCTCCCCAGAGTCAGCTTTCACGTCTGGGTGCTGTTGGCCAGTCTCACGCCTGATGAGGAGGAGTGGTGAGGAGCGTAGTAGACTGAAGGGCACATGGGACCAGAGAGGGACGAGAAGTTTGGAGAAGAACTTTTTAAAAAAGATTTTATGTATTTCTGTTTAGGGAGAGGGAAAGGGAGGGAGAGAAACATCGATGTGGGAGAGAAACACTGATTGGTTGCCTCTCATACGTACCCTGACTGGGGACCAAGCTTGCAACCCAAGCTTGTGCCCTGACCAGGAATCAAACCAGCAACCTTTTGCTTTGCGGGATGACACCCAGCCAATTGAGCAACCTGGTCAGGGCTGGAGGAAAACTCTTGCCCACGATGAGTCTGAGTGTAAGGCTGAATTTCTAGAACGCGTTTCCAGCATACTGCAGTTAAAGAAAAAGCTGTTCTATCCAACCGATTTTTATAGGAAAAGAATATCAAGTCTTACTTATTAATGCAAAGAGCAAATGAGCTTTTGGGAATATGCAAACCATAAGCTAAAAAATTATTTCTGTATTATAAAAGGACTTTGGCTGTAGGGATACCCACCAAACTGAAATCGAGAAGAGGAGAAAAACACTGAGTAACACAGAGGGTGACCCCACCTGCCTTGCAGGGCTGCTGAGGGGAGAAGAAGTGCTGTGTTTGAATGCTAGTCCAGTGCCAGGGCTGAGTAATGTGCTGCTTCAAGTGCTGCCCTCATAATTATTGACCAGCCCTGCCGCCCCTTGAAGGGAGAGGCTGCGGCAGCATGAATGTCTTTGTCTTTCCTCAGAGTGTGAGGAGCACGACAGCCCCAGGGAGATGGTCCTCCTGGAGGGGCTGTGCTCTCAGCAGGAGCGCCTGGGCTCGACAGTGGCCAGCCGCCCTGGGAAGAAGCCCTTGGAGAGCCAGCTGGGAAAGCAGGAGGAGTTCCAGGCACATGGAAAGTCGGAAGACATCTCTATCCTCCATAAGGACATCAGAGACCTGAAGGCCCAGCTGCAGACTGCCAACAAGATCATTCAAAACCTCAAGAGCCGGGTCCGGTCTCTCTCAGTAACGAGTGATTATTCGTCTAGTCTGGAGAGACCCCGCAAGCTGAAGGCCGTTGGCACCCTCGAGGGATCTTCACCTCATAGTGTCACTGATGAGGATGAGGGGTGGCTTTCTGATGGCACCGGGGCTTTCTACCCTCCAGGGCTTCAGGCTAAAAAGGATCTAGAGAGTCTGATCCAGAGAGTGTCCCAGCTGGAGGCCCAACTCCCCAAAACTGGACTGGAAGGGAAGCTGGCCGAGGAGCTGAGATCAGCCTCGTGGCCCGGGTAAGGGGAGCTTTCTTCGGACCCTTACGTGATTGATGATGTCTGAGTTTGTGT
Organism: Mormoops blainvillei; assembly: GCA_004026545.1. Taxonomy (NCBI): domain Eukaryota; kingdom Metazoa; phylum Chordata; class Mammalia; order Chiroptera; family Mormoopidae; genus Mormoops; species Mormoops blainvillei. The sequence continues at coordinate 72,606 of PVJD01005917.1, forward strand.
GTGAAGTAGGGTAGCCGGGCAGGTAGAAGAGAAAACCCATCAGGGCGCTTATTTCAATAATTGACCTAGGTCTGAAGAGAAGACAAGGGAGCAACCGGCAGGGCATTGGATGGCGGCCCCGTCCTGGAGAGGCCGTATAATATATTAGCAGACTGACAGTACATACAGTGTGATAGTAAGACTGAGGTTAGACTGCCTGGGTTTGAGCCCTAGCTCTGGCGCTTACTAGCTGTGCAACCTTCTTAGAGTTTCTGAGCCTATTTTCTCATATCTTAAATGAGGATAATAAGAGAGCATATCTCAAAGGACAGCGTGAGGTTTAAATGAATTAATACAAGCACTTATAATAATGCCTGGCACATGCAGGGTCCGACAGAAGTATTGCCTGCTTGAGTGTGGTTGGTAGGGTAATAATATGGGTGTAATAATTTATCATTTTAATTTGAACATTTCACCTAGAATGTCATATGGTGTGTTTGAGTATGGTATTGTCATGTTACAGAATGACATACTTATGATTTTGTAATAAAAGATTTTGTGATAAAAAAGGGGCGTTACTTGTGCTGGACCCTGTATTAAGCTCTCAATACTATTTGCCATAATTATCACTGTTCTTGATACTTTGTGTTGAAACACACTGAGTAGATATCCATCCAGTATCTGTCCTGGTTACCTGTGCTGAGTAACAAACCACTGCAAAACTTAAACAGTAATTTATGTGGATTGACTGGGCTCGGCTGAGCGGCTCTCACTTGGGGGTCTCTCACATGGCTGCCATCAGGTGGTAGATAGGGCTAAAGTCATCCAAAAGGCCTGGCTGGGCTGGACCCGGCTTCTTCAGTGACAAGTCTGGTGACTTTGCTCCTTGGTTCCTCTTTCTCTCCATGTGGCTTCTTTCCCCGGCGGACCTTTCTTCCTGGCATAGGAGACTGGTTTCAGGGTAGTTTCACCACCATGTGGCAGCTTGCTTCCAAGAGACAGGAAGTGGAAGTTGCCAGACCAGTTAAGGGCTACTCTGGACTTGGCAGTGTCACTTCCACTATATTAGTTGGTTGAAAGTAGTCACAGAGCCCAAGTCCAGTTTAAGGAGATGGAGAATAGCCTCTATCGGCTGACGAAAGAGCAGCAAAGCCTCGCTGCCGAAGGGAGATGGAATGGGAGCTGTGCAACAGCCGTCTTTGCGATACAGTCTGCCTTTAATATAGATGGTCTTAGAAACAGAACACGTGAAAGGTCCTATCCAGACATAGGATGAAGTGGCCTACTCAGTTTAGTGTTAGTGTTTATTTAGCATATACTCAATAAACATACTTAGTATTTATTATCGCCTTTGAGTCCACATTATTCCGGTGCTGTAAGGGTGTAAAATATTATGGCTGTCTTCCCCCCACAGAGCTTATGATTCACTTTTGGTCATATGACTAACATACAGAACAGTGGCATAAATTGTTCCATGCAATGGTTTGTCAGAGCGGAATTTGCTCTTAAACACTTGTCCTTTGGCTTCTGTGCCAGAATTCCACTTAGGGGAGATCCTTAGGGATTTTCTCACAGAAGTCTTGCTGGAAGCCCCAGTACCCTATCATTCACTCTTTTCTGTTTTTACCCTTTCCTCTTCATTCCCACATTAGGAAATATGATTCGCTGATTCAGGATCAGGCCCGAGAACTATCCTACTTACGCCAGAAAATACGAGAAGGGAGAGGTATCTGTTATCTTCTCACCCAGCATGCAAAAGATACAGAAAAATCTTTTGAGGACCTCCTAAGGAGCAATGACATTGACTACTACCTGGGGCAGAGCTTCCGGGAGCAGCTTGCCCAGGGAAGCCAGCTGACAGAGCGACTCAGCAGCAAACTCAGCACCAGTAAGTTGGCCACAGGGCTTTGGGACACTCTCAATCACTCTCACAGCCCCCAGGCCCAGGTGGTTGCCACACCTCCACCTCGGCCTTTAAACTCAGGATCTGGATTTCACTGCATTCCCCGGGGCCATTACAGGATGAGGCCTGTAATTAAGGATGGTGGGAGGCAGGGCAGAGGAACACACAGGGTTGGAGAGGCACTGATTACCACTGTAGGAATGTCATCACTCATGGAATGTGACCTTTAGGGAGGGAGGCCGCTGCGTCCATCCAGTGCTAAGGGGCAGAAAGGGAGATGAGATCAGAGGACCTTATGATGGTGAAAAGAGCCCTGAGCTTAGAATTGCAAGACCCAAGCTCTAGCCTGGAGTTGCCATGAACGTCCTTTGGGCAAATGACTTATCTTTTTGGTGTCTCTGTTTCTTCATTTATTGTATGGTATCATACATGATGTAATTCAGGTATACAATAGCTAAAGCACCATGCCCTTTTGGACGTGGTTTATGTATGATTGTCATAGTATAAGGGCTAAGAATGTTGGCTTTTATTGGAGCTCTTTGCTTAGAGAGAACTTCCTGAGTACAGCAGGATCAGTCTTCAGTGCCAACCACACCATGCGTGGTAGCCGGTGCTAAGGCGGGACTGGGCTGTTACTCATCTCAGAGAAAGAGTAGGTTCTACGGGGAAGCTGGGATGGGACACACAGCAGTACAACTGGCAGTCAGTGTGGGGCAGACTTGGAGGCTCGATTATTCCACAGGGAAGCTGGGCAGTGCTTTTTAGACTTTTTCATGTTGATTTAAGGCAGAGGAAGTCAAGGTGGACACCCCCAGACCTGGATGGCCTCCCCCATGAACTCAGGAAGTCTGCTGGGTCTCTCCTCTGAAGACACACTCTGAGGCCTCCCAGAATTACCCTCCCACACATCCTGGAAACACACAGAACCATGATTATTCTCTACTCAAATAGGCTTCTGCGTTTATAGTGTGTGAAGTGAGACCTGCTTAATTTTTTTACTGTTTGTTTTCCGAATTTGGTTTGCAGAGGATCATAAAAGTGAGAAAGATGCAGCTGGACTTGAGCCACTGGCCCTCAGGTAACTCCAACCGGATCTGGTCAGGGGATAAAGAACAAGGCCCAAGGAGTTAAGCATGGCTGCAACTTCAGAAATTGGGGGTGGGGGGAGGAAAATGTTGATTGTAATGAATTCATTTATTCATGGAACACTTTACTAATTCTTCATGCTCTTTTGATACAATTCTGTTGATTTCTATTTGTATATTTACCCTTCAGGCTTGGTAACATAGCGTCAGTCTGATTAAAAGTAAGCTAACCAGGTTTCGGGGGTTCTTGTCATCCCTAAGGGTCTCCTCTGCTTCCCCTCTGTATGTTTGTTTATTTTTTAAGATGAATTTATTGGGGTGACATTCGTTTGCAAAACCATACCAGTTTCAAATGTACAACTCAATAAAACATCACCTGCACACCGCACCGCACACCCATCGCCCGAGACAAAGTCTCTTTCCCCTCCATGTGTTTAAAGACCAGGGTGTACTTTTTTCACCAAGTTGGCTTACCCCCAGCTGAGTTGGCGGCTAGTTTAAAGCCATCCGACTTCCTTGGGAAAAAAGAATTGCATTACAGTTCCTAGTGAAAAAAGCCGAGACATTGAAGATCCCTGGGTAGCCACAGTGTCTTAGAAACCAGTTTTCAACAAATCACCGAATACAACCTCATAATGCACAGTACAGTGTGGACTCAGAGTGGCAGCCGCTAGCTCGAGCCATTTGTGTCTTGAGTGTGCTTTAGACCATACAGCGCTTCTCAAAATACTGTGGTGCAGGACAAAGTGCTTTTGGTTTTGCTTTTATTTTCATTTCTAATCCATCAGACACACACATGGTCTGTATCTCAGTCATCCAGATGAGTTCCCTTATTGTACTCTTGGATGGTAAGGCAATACCAAACTGCTCTATGTTTCTCAATGCTTACCTTCCATTTCTGTACTCATCTTGTTGGAGACAGGTAACCACCAGTTCTCAGGCCGCAGCCATCGTGGGGACCACACTTTAAGCAGCAGTGCCCTAGAGGGCTAGCCCAGTCTCTGCTAGTCCTCAGCATATCATGCGGCCAGTGCACGGAGTAGCTGTTCCTTCCCCTCCCTCTGCACCCCACCTACTCCACACCCCTAATCAGAGATGGCTTATTTCGATTATTCTCTGCAGGAATGGTCCCCTTGACTTCTGTGATTTTCCCCATGTGCCCCAGTCAGGGCTAGGTGGTCTGGTGGCCTTGATTTCACCCGCTGTCCTCCCTCACCCTTCACTAGGCTCAGCAGGGAGCTGCAGGAGAAGGAGAAAGTGATTGAAGTCCTGCAGGCCAAGCTGGACGCGCGCTCCCTCACGCCCCCTAGCAGCCGGGCCTTGTCCGACTCCCACCGTTCTCCCAGCAGCTCCTCCTTCCTGTCTGACGAGCTGGAAGCCTGCTCTGACATGGACATAGCCAGCGAGTACACACACTATGAAGAGAAGAAAGCTTCGCCTGGTCACCCAGGTAGCCCCCACTGCCTGAGTGGCACCAGCTTTATCGAGGCTGAGCGGAGACCTCCGTAACCAGGCCTCGTAGCTCCACCTTGGTGTGGATCAGGCTGAGCACGGCTCTGGGACCAAGTGCCAAGCACAGGCCCCAGTGGGTCAGGATCTTTGCTCTGCTCCTGACCCCACAAGTTACCCCTGTCACCAGGTCTCCACAGCACATGCATGCTGTGAGACCCACGGCGAGCCACAGTGGGGAGAGCAAGGAAGCTCATCGTGGACTTTGCTTCCCCACTGTCTCAAAAAAGAGCACAGAATCTGTCTGGCTGACCTCCTTCGTTAAGATCGGATCTCTGCTCCCTCCTGCAGTGACCTTGTTAGCTGCAGCGCCTGAACAGCACCCCACAGATGCTGCCTGTCTTGCTGCTTATTGTAGGAGGTGCCATTTTCCTGGTTTCGGGGCTCTTCGCCCCCGCGTCACCTCTGAGGTGGCCTGCCTCACTAAAGGAGCTGTGCACAAGGAAGTGAACTCCGCCCACAGTGCTTGTGCTCGGTGCTTGTGCTCACAGGCTCCTCCCCGGTCCCCCTGGTTCACTGTCAGGCCAGATTCCAGTTCTCCGTAGAACATCATTTTCTTTCATTCATGGATTTTGTAGATTCCATCCATCACTCAAGTCATTCTGCTGTACTGTCTCCTAAACCATCATCAACCACCACTCCTCCGGGGGTTAAGGCCGAACCCAGCAGCAACCCCACCAGCTTGCCTGCTCCCCAGAACCGCCCCCAGGGGGCCAGCCAGGGCCAGCCAGGTATGCACCAGTCAGTGGGCAGGGGCCTCATCTCCTCTCCCCCAGCTGCCTGTTTGACTTTTCTTCAGGGACAGGTGTTTCCACTGTTTGGGGCTTGTTTGCATTAGATCCTAGACGAAACGAAGAGACCATCCTCTTTCTCTGTGTCTGACTCTTCTTTGTTTGAAATATTTTAGAAAAATCAGTAATCCACAACAGACTCTGAGCTCCATGCCAATTCTGACCAGTAGTTAGCTAATCATTTTTAAATAAACATTTTCATTTCCTTCTCTCATTTCACCCTGGGGAGCAATGGGGCAAATTGTTTCTCCCAGGATTATAGTAACCAAAGAAAAAAAAAGAAGTTCACACCTACTCCTCTCCTGTACATGTCACCCATTTTGTCTGCGCCACAGCCTCGCAGTAGGAGGGGCTGCGTACTTCCCAGCTGAGGAGCCCCAGTGTCCGCAGACAAGATTCTGTTCATGTCACGTTATCATTCAGGGTTTATGAATGGGTTGGCGGTCCTCGATGTGTACATGGTGCGTGTCCTGGGGCCAGACAGAGGGGTACATTTCATTTACCTGCCTGAGCGCAGGTGCAGGGATGTACCATTTAATTGCAGGCCTGCACCAGCCATGGCGCAGGGGACGGCAAACCCTGTCTTGGCTTCCTACCCCCAACCCCCACTGGCACCGTCTTCAGGGTGGTGTCTGGTGAGGTCGGATTCGTGTAGAGGTGCCCCCAGAATGCACAGTGCTTCCTCCTGTCACCCCATCTCTCCTGAGAACAAGGCTGCCAAATTCTCAAGGCACAGGATGTGTCCTAGTCTTCCGGGGCCCGGGCTCAAGTTTCTTGGCCGCGGAGAGCAGCAGCCAGACCAGGGGCTCACGGGAAGAAGCTGCTCGCCTAGCGCTGTGGACACCGGCAGAGATGCTTTGGGGCCGAACAGAGCAGAAGGCCAAGGGTTTTAAATTCAGAACACCCCCCTGAAGGACAAGCGGGCTGCGCCACCTGGCAGTTTGGGTGTCTGCAGTACCTCTCTGACACCGTGTCAGCGTCCTCGGCCCGCAGGTGTGACTGAGAATGTAATCATCCTCTTCCACGTGAGAGGTCCTCCACAGGCCAGTCTGGGTTTCCACTCCCTCCGTGGGCTGCCTGCCCTGTCACTGTTCTTAGGGAGGGAGAGCCAGATTCAAACATCAGAACTTCCCCGGGTTCCTAAAGACCTGCCTGTAGGTGAGCTGCGTAATGACCACCCGTAAAGATTTGTTTCAGTGCAAATTTCCAAGCTCCTCCCGGAGCCTGGGATTCAGTAGGTCTGCATCAGGGCCCAAAGAGTCTGTGTGTGTGAAGAATTTTTCCCAAGTGATATGAATGCCCCGACAGGTTTGTAAGCAACTCTGTCCAAGCCTCTTCGTGGAGGCCTCTGTTTTTCATTTGGTGAATGAACACATTGATTTGGGATTCTGAAATCTGTTTCCATCAGAGTCTTGAATTGCTTGCATTAATAACGCAAATTTCCCCACAGTCCTAGTCCACTCCCACCAGCCTCAGGGTGAGCCCTGGTGCTTGCAGAAAAGGACTTCCAGGCATAGGGAGAGTCTCGTCCCAGGGCAAGGACAGGCACGGGCGGGGAGCAGCACCCCGGGGCCCCGGAAAGCGTTCAGACACGACCGCCCTGACCTGGCTGTGCCCAGGATTGCTGGGAGGCAGTGGCGGCTGCGTGGGTTACCGTAATGCCACCTTGCCCTCTGTAGCCAGTTGGTTTCAGGAGGAGCACAGACTGTGTATGCAGAGTAGCCCTGGCAGGGGAGAAGGAGGAGGGGCCCGCCAGGCCAGCCTCCTGGGTGGCAGTGCTCACCCCTGGCCATGGCAGCGATCACCCTTAGCCACCCCAGGCAGCACCACACTGAGTGATAGCCACTCCCCAAGGAGACTTCTGGTCAGGGAATAGGTTTGTCTTCTCCATCTCTTTTACCCATTCCTTCTCTCCCTTCCTCTCTAATGATGTCTCTACTTTCTCCCAAACTTTCTGTTTCCAGGCCTTCATTTTCCCTCCATGCCCACGCTGGTTAGCCTCCCCCAGGCACCGTTGCCCTCAGCTCTACCCAGCTTCCCACCTTTCTGCTCCACTGGTCCTCCCCTCCTTGGCTGCTGTGAGACACCCGCGGTCTCCTTGGCTGAGGCCCAACAGGAGCTGCAGATGCTGCAGAAGCAATTGGGAGAAAGTGAGCACTTCCGCCACATTCGTGTGCTTGCGAGTGGCAGCCCTCTCCCCCACCCCGTGTGGCTCTGCATGGCTTGATGGCAGAGCTTGACAAACAGCCTAGGGATACACATTACCATTGGATGATGGCAGGATAACTCTGCTTGCTTTTTTTTTTTTTTTTTTTTTTGGTAAATGTACTTACTGTTGTCTTTCTGGGGTATGTGTCTCAGCTGTTCACCAGGCCCTAGACCTGGTGCTCCTCCCACTGCTGACAGTGTGGAATACCTCCAAGTGTACTGAAAACCTGACACACCGGTGATGTGCTTGCTGGCAGGGCAGGGAGAGAGCTTTGAGCCTTGCCCGTGCAGGACGAAGTGGCTGTGCCAAAGACGGCCGTGTTCAGTGGGATCCCTTCTGTGGCTGTTGTGTCCGCCTACTGTGAAATGCTTTTAATCAAATTCAGATCCTGACACCCTCAGGTGCTGGCCACGGAAGGTGGTGGTAGAGGAATTCAGGAGGGGGCGACAGCCTGTCTTCGTAGTGCACAAGGTTCATTTCTGCCCCTGGCCAGGGGATACACAGGCAGCTAGAACCAGAGGCACAGCTGTGGCATCTGCTTGTGAATTCCGCCCTCTGGCTCACAGAGAGAGTTGGTGTTATGTAGTCACAGTTGCATAAACTGTACAGTCATTTTTTAGAGAAGGGCTTGATGTATATATGGGCTAGATGCCTCATCATAAAATTATTTTTGTATTTGATCACTTGTAGCTTAGAAAAAATAAGAGAAGAACCTCATGTGATTAATTTGTTTTCTAGTAGCACTTTAAAAAATGACTAGAAAGCAGTTTGAAACTACCTTAAAACAACATTGTGTGCCTACAGTGAGGCTCGGGGGGGCCAGAGATTGATCGTAAGGATCACGACACAAAGGGAGTCCAGTGACCTAAGACCACAGCCAAGAATTTGCGTGTCTGAGTCCTCAAATGTCGTTTGGACCAGATTATTTCTTTCGTCAGCCCTGAAAATGGATAACTTGCCCCCTGTTTGATTTTAAGGACCAGGTAGACTAAGACCATTTTGGGGAGAGTTTGTACATCTTCCTTTCTGCAGGCAATGAGGTCTAAGAGGCTGCCTTTTGCTTATCCACTCACACAAGTACAACCACCTAGGCTTATCTAGCAAATGAACCTGATCTTGCCTGAGCCTCATACAACTTGCATGATAGGAAGTGCCAGAGTTGGGGCACTAAGGCTCAAGGAAGTGAAGCTACTGACTTGTTCAAGGTCACTAGTAAGTGGGAGAGATGGGCCTAATTCTGAGTCTTCCTCAGAGCATGAGCTGAGCTCAGCTGAACAAATTCTGGAGGCCCCTTGCAACAATTTCCACTCACTTTCTCTTTAGAGATCAGTGGAAAGTGCTGGTGTGTCTGACATAGAACTTATTGCTCTAGCAATTCTGGAACCAACAATTGATGGATAAAAATTTGTCCTGTGCCACAATGGCAAGAGTGTTCTTTCGCCTACTTTTTTCCCTTTACCTTCCCACAGCTGTCAGTGTCCAAAGGGAAACGCAACAGGAGAGCACTGCATAGAAAGGCGTCTGGTGATGTGGGTTGAAGTCATATCTAGTCTGAGGCACTGACCAGAGTTGGGTGGTCCCAGCACTCATGAGGAAGACTAAGCCCTTTCTTTGCCCTCCTGAGGTGCGGTCCTCTCCAAGGGACCGTCGGTTACCAGCATTCCTTCCTGCATGGGACAAGCTTCCACATGGACAGTGGTGCATGGCAGGTCCTCAGGTCACTGTCGGGCTAAAGTCTGTGCCAGAGTCTGTCTGGTGTCTCTGCGGGGTGGGGCACGTGCTCTGTGCTGTGTGGCCCAGGAACCCGGGAAGTGGGAACGCTGATCACGGTGCTGACAGACCTGGGACCTCCATGGCCCTAGTTGAAAGTAAGCCAACTAGCAACCGCTCATTTCCCCCTTTGCTTTGTCAGGGTCGAAGTAGGTAGGAAATCACATTTTCATTGAATCCCAAGTAAAATTTAGAGGCTTACATGTTTCATGCTCTTCAATATGCAAGGCCTCACTTCAGAGATTTGCTAATGAAATCTGTAGTTTGTAAATTGGGGAAGGAAAGACCCATGACAATATTTCTCAAACTTTGCTGCATTTTTAAATGATAAAATGATTTAAAAACACTCAGTGCCCAATCTGTATCCCAAAGCAATTAAGCCAACATCTCTGGGGGCCAGGCATCAGTATACTTTACATTGTCCCAAGTGTCCCCAGTATGTAGGCAAATTTGAGAATCAGCTACAAACAGAGATAAAAACCGGCAAGTGCCAACTGCATTAACCCCTCAGGGGAGCCTGGTTTGGGTAGGAGGAAATGGGGCCTCACTTCCGTTTGCTCAGGGGGAGCTACCCGTTGACCCTGCTGCCCGTGCATACGGCCCCTGGAAGAGAGCAGTCATGTGGGCACGAACAACCTCAGCCACAGGCCTGCCCGTCTCTCCCTGTCACTCCCCAAGCCGGGCTTCTTTTTGCGCAGAAGCCGAGGCGATGGTGCTCAAGGGAAGGCCCGTGTTTCCTAGGGTCTGTGAAAGCATCAGCCCACGAAAGAAAAGGCCCGCGCTCCCTCTGGGGAAGGGCCTTCAGTGGCCCTTTAGACAGGAGTGATGAGTCATGTTGGGCGAGGCCCCGGGCCCTGCTCACCCGCAGTAGAGCCTCCCTCAGCCTCAGCAGACAGCTCTTCAGTCTGGAGGATTTGGGGTGACCACGTCTACCTGGATCTCACGTGCCCTTTCTCCTCCAACAACCCCAAAGGAGAAAGGGAAAAATGACTGGTTAGCTTCTGGGGAAGGCAGGCATTCATAGGCCAACAAAATATTCCTGTTCATGGGTGTGCTTAATGCTACATCCCGTCACGCCTTTGACCCCTGACTCTGGGAGTGAGTCCTACTCCTGGAAATTCCCTGGACTCTGTCATAGGAATTATAACAGGAGCCAGGAGCGGGCCCACTGCACTTCTCTTTTGTTTACACTGGTGACTTGCAGATACTTTATCTGTCCCCTACCTCTCGGTGTCTCATGATGGCAAGTATATGGCCTCCAGATTGTGACTCTTCCATGTAATTTTTGTGTGCGGTGGGCTGGAATATTGCTAACATCCCACATGTCCCCCTTCAGTATCCATTCTTAAGTCACACACTTCCCTCTGGTGCTGTTTCTTATGCGTGTTTCTTTCTGCCCAGGTGTCAACACCGGCCACCCTGCCTCCCCAGCTACACTTCGGAGCAACCACTTAGAAGCCGGCTCTTCCCACCACCTCAACGCTGCCCAGCCCCCCTCTCCTCCAAGGGGCACCCTAGAACTGGGCGGAATCCTGGAGCCTAGGTACCTGGGCAGCAATGGCCAGTGGGATGTGATGAGGCCTCAGAAAGGGAGTGTATCTGGGGACCTCTCCTCGGGCTCCTCCGTGTGCCAGCTGAACTCCAAACCCACAGGTAAAGAAAACTGAAATCCCATTTAGAGTCTACGCCTTTCCCCCTGGGTGGGGCTCTTTCATGTCTCCTCCAGCCCTGGCTCATAGTATGGGGGTGAAATGAAGGGGTGTAGCAGTCTGTGCAGGGCCGCAGTGCCGTCCAGGACCTCCCTGCCCAGGGCCACGGTGCTGTGCAGTCATGGGAAAGTCAGGTCCCCCCACCCCCGCTGTGCCCTCACATTCACACCCTCTCTCCCTGCACCCAGAGCCCCTGACAGAAGCTTTAGGACCCTTCCAGAATGCCAGGTGCTAGCACTCACAGGACATTCTTCCACCAGTCAGAGATTGTTACAGAAAGGGTGGCTGTTTCTACACAGCTCCCCGCCCCATAAATACACGCTGTGTACAAACCCCAGTTCAGACTTTCCCTGTCACTCTTCACTCCTGGGCAGGGCTGGAAGACACTGCACCACGTGGACAGGTTAGCTACACAGGTGAACACTGGGGTGCGGCTCAGTTCCAACAGTAAGACGATTGTCATTTTCAGAAAAAGACGAGCCCAAAGCAAAATGGTGCAGGTCCTGTAGTCTGTCCTTAGCAGCCCTCCCACTTCTGTTTTCTGCATCTTTTACCCTTTCCTTGGGGGTGCTTCTTCCTCCCCTCTCACAGCCTTCAGAGCAGTGCAGGGTGTCCTTCCGTCGCTGCTCTTGCAGGTGATGGGAGGGCAGCAGTCGGGGCCTTTCAGCACATGGGGGAGGAGGCTGAGTTCTGCTCATGACATTTGCGCTGAGGTCCCTGGGAGGGGGAGGAAGAGCTTTGTTTCTGGCTAAACAATGTTTAATCAAGTATCAGTAAGAGAAGAGGTGTTAGGGTAGCTGAGACCTTTCCTGTCACAACCAAAGTCACACTCAGAAGGTGGCACTTCCTTTCCGGATGCCGGGTGGGCCCTGTCCACAGACTTCAGTTATTTTCCTAAACCATGTGGAACTCTCTTACACTCACTAGTTACGCTGGTAACTGCACACTTAACACTAGTAACTCCCTTGCACTTAACCCTGTGTGGGAGGAAGCCACGGGACTTGCTTAGTACCAGGCTGTGCTGTCTTTGAAAGTGCCCCATGTTCCTGGGTGCCCATGTGAGAGGGTGCAGTTGGCAGAAGGATGGCGATGTTTAGGGATCTTGCTTGAGAGACCAGTGGTGCAGGCCCCCCTCCCCTCCCCAAATGGGCCCCACCTGTGACCAGGATTCTCCGTCTCCCACTTCTGTCCTGGGGGGTGGCTGCAGGGGCTGACTTGCTAGAGGAGCATCTTGGTGAAATCCGGAACCTACGCCAGCGCCTGGAGGAGTCCATCTGCATTAACGACCGCCTACGGGAGCAGCTGGAACACCGGCTCAGCTCCACGGCCCGTGGAACTGGTAGGACGGGCCCAGGGCTTCCTGTTTCTGGTCATAATTAGGGAGTTTCTCGAGGGAGGGCCCTCGGGCAGAGCTTTGCTGTATTCAGAATATAGTGGTCTGCTTTACCCCAGTTGCAGCCTGCAAACGGTCCAGCAAGGCAGCTGGGCAAGTACCATTATCCTTACTTGGACAATGTAGGGATGCTCAGAGAGCACCTCTCCTTGCAGCAGAACCAACAAGGTTTGGTCCCAAAGCCGTCTGACGTCTCATCCCATCCTTAATCTGCTCACCTACTTCCTGCTGACCCCCCTGTGCCCTTGTCAAGTGACTGGCAAATGATAGAGCTAGGTCTCAGGGACCCTCCCCCAGCCACTTGCCGAGGTGGCCTTTCCCCCCCACACTTTCCCATCAGGTGCAGTCACCGGGATGCCATTCCTTCCACATACCTTGTCCTGCCCACAGCTCAGCAGCAGTTAGTCAGGGGAACATATCTCCCGAACAACTGCAGTGAAGGTGTGATAATGCAGCAGAAAACCCCCTGAGAGGAGGACATGAAACCAGGCCTTCAGCACACCAGGCTTTAGGCCCAGGACTCGGGTCCTCGGGGTTTCGTGCTAGGTTGGGACAGTATCTTTGAAGATACAGAAGGGGCATCTTCTGAAAACATCTGCTACCCAGTTGTATAACTTGCCTGCTTGAACTTTCCGGAACAGGAACCACCTCTACCTTCTACAGTCAGGGCCTGGAGACCACACCTCAGCTGTACAATGAGAACAGAGTCCTTAGGGAAGAAAACCGGAACCTTCAGGCTCAGCTGAGTCATGTTTCCAGAGGTGGGTGGTCAAAAGCCACAAACTGTGATCACTCTTGGATCCCTTTCTTCCCTGGCCACGCCAGTTACCAACTGGAGAAGCAAAGAGAGGAGGTAGACATCACAGCTACCCGGGTCCACCAACCCAAGATTCCCAAAGCTGTTCTCCATCTGGAAAGGGCTGCGCCTGAGAGGTGCTAACTATGGGCCCTCAGACTCCTAGGCTTCTGGGACAAGTAGCTTTAGGAAACTCACCTGTAGGTATGTGGTTATTAGCTATCCAAGTGGATACGACTTGGGTATCTGTTCTGCCTCCCCCCAACTCACAGCTGGTTTGGAACCAGGAAAGGAAGGAACCTGAGTGCCTATAAACCCTCTCAAGTTCCTCCAGACTTACTGCAGCTCTAGGTATCCTTCCCAGTAGGGCCACCAGCCCCATGTCTCCTCACTATGTCCCCTCCCTCATCAGTAAGGCTCCTCTCTGGTCAGTAATCCTCATGACTCTGTATCTGGAGGTGCTAGTGAAGTGTCTTCCAGAGCTTTCCCAATGCTATGCAATGGTACCACAGGTGGGCATCATTTCTTGTGTGGCTTGGGACACAGCTGACCTTAGTGTTAATTGACTTGCTCAAATCGCTATATTATCAGTAACTAATTATTTTTATTTACATATATTTATTGAATAGCCATAAAAGACTAAGAATAGTGTCCAAAAGGATTAAATCCAGAATGAATGAATGCTTTTGGAAAAGGAAAAAGATATCAACAGATTTTTTCCAAAGTAGCTGTTGCAGAGCAAGAAAATGTGAGAGGAAAGCTCACTGGTTGCGAAGGGTAACAAAAGTTAATAGATAACAGAGAAGGCACAACTACTGAACTACCATTGTGTGCCTGGAAAGACTAGAACAGGCCTCACAGGTGAGAAGATAGTAAGAGATTTAAATGAGTAAAATTTGCCAGGCCCAGGTGGATTCCACCCCAGAGGACTGATGGTACCTGCAGTCTTATTTTCAGAGTCCTTGTCAAGACTCTAAGAAATCATGAAAATCAGAGAGATGCCACAAAGCCAGAACTGATGGCCGTATTTTCAAAATGATGGCAATAATATATCCTAAAAACTGTAGACAGGAAATCTTGATGTTGATCTTTGGTAATTTTCAAAGATGGATTATTGCACAGAGGGTTGTAGGCACTTAGAAAATAGTGTTAGAAACCAGAGGGTTTTCTTTAACAGCAAGGTGGGCCTTATTAAATCAGAGAATTAGGCATTGCAAAGACAGAGGCCCCCACTCCCCACGGTGTGGGGACACAGTGAGCTGACACACTTCGCCCCCCTGGCTGGCTGTCTCATAAGCTGGCTCCTTTTGTCTTAGTTTTGTCTGTCAAATTGGATGTGCTTGGGCTCCTCTTCCTGCTGACCATTGCCCCACGATCTAAATGCTCCTGTGTTCTGCTCGCCAGAGCACTCCCAGGAAACGGAGAGCCTGAAGGAGGCTCTGCGGACCTCGAGATCCCGGCTTCAGGAGCTGGAAGTGGAGCTGGAGCACCAGAAGGTGGGCCGGCAGCAGCTTTTGGAAGACTTGAAGGAGAAGCAGCAGGAGATTGTGCATTTCCAGGAGGAGCGACTCTCCCTCCAGGAGAAAGACTCCAGGTCAGGGGAGCCCTCCGATAGGGAAGGAGGCCTCAGTTTCAGATTTAGAAGAAGGGATGTTGGCAAGACAGCTAATGGCCCCTTTTGGAATCCCCAGGTTCCCCTTTGCTATTCCTGACTTATGGGTGACTTTGAGCAGCTGGCAGGACTTCTCTGGGAACCCCCCTTTCACTCCAAAGTTGAGAGAGTTAAACTTCAACACCAGCCATGATGCTCGTGCCCAGCATAAGCTCTCTAACTGCTTGGCAGCATGAAAAGAGCACTTTGGGGCAGTAAGAACACTGTGTCCTAGCTAACACAGCTAATGACATGACTGCAAGCAAAGCTACTTTACCTCTCTGAGCCCCCTGTTCCCACATCTGTAAAATCAAAGCCATGGTCTTCATGACCCCCGAGTTGATACCTCGGCCTAAAACTCCGTGAGGCAAAGGTTGGCTCGCAGCTTGTCGCCCTGGTTTGGCCAAGTGGCCCCCCCGGCTCAGCAGGCCCTGGCCTCTCCCCGACAGGCTGCAGCACAAGCTGGCCCTGCTGCAGCAGCAGTGTGAAGAGAAACAGCGGCTCTTCCAGACCCTCCAGTCGGAGCTGCAGATCTACGAGGCACTTTGTGGCAGTTCCAAGAAGGGGCCGAAAGGTATGTGTCCCCCCTCCTCCCCCACCACCGGCGCCTCCTGCCCTTGCTTAGAGTCCCAGTGAAGTCCTCATTGCCTCGACGGTTTACAGAGCTCGGAGAGCTGCAGAGTTCTGTCTCAGAAAAACTGCCAGCCAGGCCTGGGACTCCCAATGAAAAGAGAGGGGAGCCCCTATACACAAAGCCCAGAGGTACGTGACATGAGCAAGATAGAGGCTAGACACCCGTAAAAATAGGCCACAAGAGTCAAACTTCACCCGCCACCTAGGCCAGAAACAAGTTCATCAAAGTCCAGGTTATACAGCGATACCGCTTAAATTCCAAGAACTGCCCTGATGGTATCATCATTTGAAAACGGCCTTGAATAATGTGAATAACATATATCGACCACCCACGCAGCCCATGTAGCAGGCACCCTGCTCCCACTCTGACCCCTCCTCAGTGAGAAAATTAAGATAGAAAAAAAGTTTTTTATGGAAATTCCACCAATAAGACCTAAATTTCAATGCTGGACTTAAATTTTAAGCTCTTATTGAAGATGTTTGCCACATGCTGGAATAATAAGTTTAAAAAGTCCTGAGCTTGATTAAAAATATCAGAGATAGAATGATGGGGCGGGGCAGCCTGCTTCTGTAGCTATTCATGGCTTGAGGAACGAGGGCTGGAGCGCCAGAAGGTGGACCAGCCACAGCTTTTGAGGATGAAGGAGTGAGGGAGACACACACTTCCACAAGGAAACTGGAGGCCAAGGTTGCTAGAAGAGCCTCGAACCACAGCCATGTGAGCATGGTGTCCCTGTGGTATCCCTGAGGCCATGTCAGAAACACTGTTAGATTGTGGGCACCATCTTGTAAAGGGCACATTGACAAACTCAGGGACACAATGAAGACCTGGACCGCAAGGCTGAGGGACCAGAAATCTCAAACTGGTTGAAGAACCTAGATGTTTTCAGGCTTGGAAAAGATCCCGAGGAGATGAGAACTGGCCTCAAATATTTGAAGAGCTGCCAGGTGAGGAGGGGATGGTGAGTTTTTTGTCCCTTCAGAGAGCTGAACTAGGGCCAAAAGGGTGAAGGGCGATGGACTTTGGGTCTGCGTAATTCAGGCTCGCCCTGTCCCTAGAGCCTTCTGGCAATGGAGTGGCTGGTTTGCGAGGGAATCGGCCCCCCAGCCGAGCCCTGATTAAATAGGAAGGGACGCCTTGTCAAGTTCTTGCTTAGGGCTGAAGCCCTAAGTCTTTCAACTCCAGGTTTTTTTGATTGTATGTTTAAAAATTCCATGAGTGATATGGTTTATTATATTAACAAGTTTCACTATTCTGCCAAATTTGAATTTTCATAAAACCTAATTGAGTTTCCTAATTTTGCTGACAAGAAGACGAGCTAGAACTTGAAGAAATCTAGAGGGCACAGCGGGCTGAGAGGATAGCTGTGCACAAAGTCATGGGAGTTCGTGGTTGGGGAGACCAACCCGCCTATAGGAGACCTTTGTATCAGGAGGTATGAGAAGTCAGGTTAGGCAAAAGGAGAGGTGGAAGACCTGTAAGGTAGGATGGAACTTTACACTCTGTGAAGTAGGCAATGGAAATGTGTTTGGTTTTTCCAAGCAAAATAGGAATATGATGGAAACGGAATTTTAAGATGGTCAGACTGGTGGAATATGCTGGAGTTGGAAGACCTTAGAATCAAGGAAACCTATTGAATGGGTGTAGTAATATTCTGGATATTAAGTGATGAGAGTCTAATCAAAGGTTCTGTTGGGAAGAAAAAGGAGAATGGATAAGTGAAAAACATTTTTAAATAAGCAAAATATTGCGAGAATTTGGATGTAGGGAAAGAAAGAGAGGGGGGAGGATCATGGAACTTGGGGGTTAAAATCCTGACTCACCTCCCCTTTCATACCTTTATCTGTTTTTATGGGTCTTTTAGAATTTATTTCAAAGCTACTACCACTAAAGCCCTATAATCCCTTATCCTTAATTCTGTAATCCAATAAGAGCTCTGAATTGAACTCTCTTTTCATATACTCATTTGGTGACAAAACCTAACTGAGCTGACAAAAGTGTATTCATAGTCTTTGCTTATCCCATTTAGTGAGGGTACTCACGTAACTCGCTGCAGAGGTACTGCTGTGTTTGATCAAGCCCTGTGGCCCAGACACAACTGAGGCGCATGTGTTATATGGTGTATATAGTATATGCATGCTATCGCCTTGCTAAAAGCCAAAACAAATTCTACTTTTTCAAATACATTTGGCCTCGAAGTTCTCAGATAAGCAATTGTGGTCTTGTAGATGAGTTTTCATGGTTCTTCATTCCCAATAGGTACAAATAGACTATGTAGTGAGTAGAGGTAAAAAAAAATGGAGCAGATAAAGATTTCGGCTAGATACGGTCTCTGGTCTGTGGCGCCTGGTTCCCATTCTTACAGCTGCCAAAGGCCTGATGCCTTCCTTCTCCTGTCCTCTTTGACTCCTGAGCACGGGGTTATCAACTCTCCTCCTTCCTCAGCCCCTGCCCGTCTTTAGCTCTGTGCCGTCCTCCTGTCTTAGAAGACCATGCTCGCGAGCCAGCAGGACTAAAGTTATGGAGATGAAATAACAGGCTTGACCTCATCTGCCAATCAAACGACCCCTAGGTGCACGTGGGTAATTTGAGCCTCAGAAAAATTCCTGACTGGAAAGTGTACCAGACACAGGAAAAATGACACATCCATCACGGATGTGGTGCCTGGGACCCTGAGATGACAGTGGGGTCCTTGGCAGAAAGGAATGTCAGTGTCACAGAGGAGCGTTCTGACAAATGCACAGAAATACTCGGATCAGTGCTACCATCCTCTCCTCTCTCTGCTTTCAGCTTACACCTGGGATGCCTGTCACCAGGGCCCTTTGAGCAGTGACTTGGCCCACCTGGTGGCAGAGATACGAGCTTTGAGAGGGCAGCTGGAGCAGAGCATCGAGGCGAACAACAGTCTGCGACTGCAGCTGGAGCAGCAGCTGGAGGGGGGTGCCGGCAAAGCCAGCCTTGGTGCCTCCTCCGCCAGCCAGAGCTCAGCAGCCAACTCGGACCCTGGAAACAAGCAGCCGCCCTTCCAAGGTAGGAAGAAAGGGCATCCAGAGACCCTCGGCCAGCAGGCAGGCCACCAGGATGTCTGTAGGGGAAGGGATGGCCTCCCCCTTCCAAGCTCCTTAAGGTGAAATCGGAGGTGCTCCGGTACAGGGCCTGAGTGAGAGCCTGGGATTCAGCGCCGGACCTGCCTCCGGATTCTGCCTTTGCCTCTTACCGACTGTTTCACTGGGCAGGGCGTTTACACTTCTCAGGTGTTTAAGCTTTGGCTTCCTCATTTTCTACGATGTGGATAACAATACTGTGTTGTGACCTTCAAGGTCAGACAGGTTCCCGGGACTCGGGCCGATGGCAGGATATTCATAGATCCATGGGGATGTCTGACAGGCCTTTGCTCATGGGCGGGTGAGCCACACACACTGCAAGCGGCATGTCCCCACGTGTCACACTGCATGGCGCCTGTCCGCTTTCTCAGTCGGGAGCCCCTAACTCCCTTAAATCCTACAATACAGACAAAGCCAGCAGGGTGCCAACAGATCTTATGCAACAGAGCTTCCTGCTCTGCAAGCAAGCCCCCTTAAGGCCATGGGAGCCGATTATCGGCCCCAGTCTCAAGGCCATGAGAACACTGCTTCTCAGGCCCACTCTCAGGGTTATGGGTCCCTTGGTGACCCACACATCTGGATGAGGAAGCCAGACTGCCTCCTTTTACCCTGCAAGTATCTAGTTTTGTGGTTATTTGGAGCATTAAATGAAATAATTTACAAGTGCTTGACACAATAAGAATTGCTCAGCAATTGACAGCTGCGTATCTTTACCATTCCCTGTATTTTGAGAATCTTTTAAAATTTACCACAAGCTTTCAAACAATTTTTCAAATAATGTCATCTGAGGCAGGGCAGGTTTTGCTCTCTGTTTTCCCATGAGAAACTGTAGGCACTGAAATATTAACTGACGTGCTAACGCTTACAGGAGCTAGGAGATCGGCCCAGGATTCGAACCAGAGGTTTTGATTTCCAGTCTGTGTTCCTTCTGCCTCGCCATGCTCTGTCACCGTATTGCTGTCCTTCCCACACTTTCAAGCCTGGCTTTCCTTTCCCTAACATGTGGGGAACTTAGCTGTGTGGAAGAACATTCCTATCCCTAAGGAAATCCCAGTTATGAGAAAGTAGTGGACAGCAGCCATGTTTATTCCAGGTGGCTGTCAACCAGTTCTGCCCCCACACCTTGCCCACCTTTGCAGGTAGAAATGTTTGAACTGGTTCTCTCCCTCTCTTCTCAATATCCTTCATCCATCTCCCTTCCCTCAGTTTTAACATAAATGGTAATATTGCCCCCCCACTCCAGTCTCCTGACACATTTATTTCTACTCCCTCTTTTTATTCTCCCATTGGCTCACCATTTAATTCTTATCCACTCACCTCCATGGCCATATCCTCAATTTTATTTTAATCAGAAACCACCTCTGCTCAGATTTTCTGAAGCTGAGCTTTCAAACTTTCTTGCCTGCTTTTCCTAAGCATGTTAATCCATTTCTTTCTCTGGTTCTGCTAGATTTTCATTTATTACACATTGACGTCATCTGTCAAATGAAGGTGATGCTCCCCGATCGTGCTTTCGTGGCCATTAAACAAGAAAGCTCGTGTAGACTGGCATAGTGCCCGGCACATAGAAAGCGCTCGGCCTGCGTTAGGCAGATGCCTCGTCCTGTTCGGGCCGCCGCACTGGTTGTAGTGTTCAGTAGGTGTCCTCCTCCCTCTGACCAAGCTTTCCCCTCTCTCGCTGTTTCTCACCCCAGCCAGGACTCGGCCCCACTGGCTCAGTCATGGCTCCTCCTGCTGCCTCACCACAGAGGCCAGAGCAGCAAAGCGGGCTCTCAGCCACGTTTGCCAGAGCAGGCTCGTTTGTCTGTCTTTCTGTGATGTTTTCCAATTCCTCCACTGCAGGCTTGCTTCCTGGCCTCCAGTACTGCATCTCTCACCCACCATGGCTTCTGTCTCCTAGTGCTCTCATAGTACTACATTTTTTTGCAGCACTAACTCCTCATCAGAGTGGTGATTAGAATACTGAGTGGGGAAACTTCTGGCCAAGATGGAGGTGTAGGTAGATGTACTTTGCCTCCTCACACAACCAAAAGAAGGACAACAACAAATTTAAAAACAAAAGCCAACCAGAACTGCCAGAAAATCGAACTGTGTGGAAGTTCAACAACCAACGAGTTAAAGAAGAAACAGTCATCCAGACTGGTAGGAGGGGCAGAGACAGAGATGGGAAGCCAAGGGCAGAGGGGACGCAGCAAGGTGGTGCCTGCAGGACCGGGTGGGCGAGACAGCAACTGGTGGTTCCACATTTGCATGCGGATAAACTGGGAGGAACAACAGGGGAGCGAGACAGACCATGCAGCCCAGGGCTCCAGGGCAGGAAATGAAAGCCTCAAAACCTCACTGGTGAAAAACCTGTGGGGGTTGCAGCAGTAGGAGAAACTGCCAGCCTCACAGGAGAGTTCGTTGGAGAGACCCACAGGGTCCCAGTATGTACACAGACCCACCCACCCAGGAACCAGCACCAAAAGGGCCCAATTTACTTGTGGGTAGTGAGGGAAGTGTCTGAAAGCTGCGAGAGCCGGCCAAGCGGCATTGTTTCCTCTTGGACACCCCTCTGACAAACAGCGCCACAAAGCAGCATGTGGGTCACCCTGCCCTGGCAAATTCCTAAGGCTCTGCCCCTTACAATGTAATAGGTGCACCAGAGACAAAAAAAAATATGGCCCAAACAAAAGAATGGATCAAAGCTCCAAAAATAGAACTAAGCGATGAAGAGATAGCCAACCTATCAGATGCAGAGTTCAAAACACTGGTGATCTGGATGCTCACAGAATTGGTTGAGTATGGTTGCAAAATAGAGGAAAAAGCAAAGGCCATGCAAAGTGAAATAACGAAAAATACAAAGGGAACCAACAGTGAAGGGGAGGAAACCGGGACTAAAATCAATGATTTAGAGTAGAAGGAAGAAATAAACATTCACCCAAAACAGAATGAAGAAACAAGAATTCAAAAAATGAGGAGAGGCTTAGGAACCTCTGGGATAACTTTGAACATTCCAACATCCAAATCATAGGGGTGCCAGAAAGAGAAGAGGAAGAGCAAGACACCGAAAACTTATTTGAACAAATAATGAAGGAGAACTTCCCCAATCTGACAAAGGAAATAGACTTCCAGGAAGTCCAGCAAGCTCAGAGAGTCCCAAAGAAGTTGGACCCATGGAAGCACACACCAAGGCACATCATAATTATGTTACCCAAGATGAAAGATAAGGAGAGAATCTTAAAAGCAGCAATAGAAAAGGAGACAGTTATCTACAAAGGAGTTCCCATAAGACTCTCAGCTGATTTCTCAAAAGAAACCTTTTGAGCAAGAAGGGGCTGGAAAAAAGTATTAAAAGTCATGAAAGGCAAGGACCTACATCCAAGATTAATCTATTCAGGCAAAGCTATCACTTAGAATGGAAGGGCAGATAAAATGCTTCCCACATAAGGTCAAGTTAAAGGAGTTCATCATCACCAAGCCCTTATTATATGAAATGTTAAAGGGACTTATTTAAGAAAAAGCAGATCAAAACTATGAACAGTAAAATGACAACAAACTCACAACTATCAACAACTAAATCTAAAAACAAAAATAAACTAAGCAAACAACTAGAAGAGGAACAGAATCACAGAAATGGAGATCATATGGAGGGTTATTAGTGGGCAGGGGAGAATGGGAGAAAAGGTACAGGGAATAAGAAGCATAATTGGTAGATACAAAATAGACAGGGGGAGGTTAAGAATAGTATAGGAAATGGAGAAGCCAAAGAACTTACATGTACGACCCATGGACATGAACTAAGGGGGGAGGGGATACTGGTGGAAAGGGAGA
This sequence comes from Mormoops blainvillei, assembly GCA_004026545.1. Lineage (NCBI taxonomy): Eukaryota > Metazoa > Chordata > Mammalia > Chiroptera > Mormoopidae > Mormoops > Mormoops blainvillei. Next base: position 94,952 of record PVJD01005917.1, read on the forward strand.
TGCAGGGCAGAGGGGAATAAAGGGGAGAAAAAAATGGGACGACTATAATAGCATAATCAATAAAATATACTTAAAAGAAAAAAGAATGCTGAGTTGTCACCCATACATCTATTCATTCCTTGAGTCAATATTTTTAACATATGTACTACATCCATGTATGCATATTTATGCTTAGTTACGCTTGTTATACTACATTCAAAATTATATTCAAAACTGGGGTTAGAAAAATATATCTAATAATTTTTTAAACTGGAAGTTGCTTTCTCATGGAATGCCCTTAAATTAACGGAACATGTTGTTCCAAACTAAGTGATCCATTCACTCTTGCTTTTGCTCGGGGCATACGGCAATGACTATGTGTGAGGTGAGTCATGCTGCCTCAGATCTCCGATGGAGCAGAGGAGGCTGTGCATGTGCTTGGGGGGCAGTGGGTTTCAGGGGTCCTGAAAATTGTTCTTGTTTTCACTCCCTAGACGCAGTTGCCTCCCCTCCGGTTCGGGATGTTGGCATGGATCCAGCTCTGGTCTTCCCAAGCCCTTCTTCCACTGCTCCTGGTTCAGACACGGCCAACTTCAATAGGACAAATGGTAAATATGGCAGCTAAAGGGCTCAGGGACTGGTGATCAAAGATTATTAATGCAAGTAACTGCTGGTTTTCTACATACACATTATCTGAATTTGGAGAGTCTTATCTGTGTGTCCCAAGGCCTTTAGCCCTACCCATTCCAACTTCTGTGGCCACCTTTCCTGTCATTATACTTTCTCCTATGGTTTGCCTTTTGCTCTGCTGCTCCACTGCATTGTAATCACTCCCTTCTTGACACTGCTCTCTGTATGCAGCTTAATCTCCTGGTCTGAGTCTCCTCATCCCAGAACTTACAATTTTTAAATTAATAATATTGGTCGTGACTACTTCATTCATAATAAGCACAAAATTTGCCTCCTGGCAATGTTATCACTAGGAGATGATGTAAGAAAGATTATAAAAATATAGAACCCAGAATACCAATGGACTTCATGCCACACACCTGCTTTTCTAAGACTGTCTTCCTGTCTTCTTCACTGTTTGGTAGATCTTTTGGACTGAAGTGAACTGAAGAGTTGATTATAAATATCAGTGGCCCCTGTTTTGCTGTGGCTTCATTTTTCAGAGCTGGGTTTGGATGCTTCTCCGGGAATGAAGAGCCCTGCCAAGCTGGAGGGTGATGCAGCTGACGGCTCGTTTGCCAGTAAGCATGGCCGCCACGTCATTGGCCACATTGATGACTACAGTGCCCTAAGGCAGCAGATTGGAGAAGGCGAACTGCTGGTCAAGAAGATAGTGTCTGTCGTGAGGTCAGCCTGCCACTGCCCTGGCCTTGATGCTCGGGGCACAGAGGTAATCACTTCGCAGCTCTGAGGTGCCCCTTTCCTTGTGCCCTTTCTTCTGATTTTAGCCCTTTCTCCCACTGGTTGTGTGTGTGTGTGTCTGTGCGCACGCTCTACATCTCCCAACAGCTACAGATACGTCTAACATTTACACCCAGCCAGCCTTTCTTCTCCATCTCCTATTTTCACAGTAAACTCCGCTTCAGACGTAGTTACCCTGTTTCCCCTCAGGACCCCAGAAAAACCTACACAGTGTTGGCATCCGTGTGGTGCTGTGCTGGCCACTGTATGGTAGCTTATTTTTTTAAGTCTATTTTATTGATTATGCTATTATGATTGTCCCATTTTTTAAATCCCCTTTATCCCCCTCCACCCAGTATCCCTATTCCCTACAGCATTCCACCCCTCCTTAGTTCATGTCCATGGGTTGTACATAGAAGTTCTTTGGCTTCTCCATTTCCTACACTATTCTTAACACCCCACTGTTTATTTTGTACCTGCCAAGTATGCTTCTTATTCCCTATATGTTTTCCCCCATTCTCCCTTCTCCCCCTCCTCACTGATAATCCTCCATGTGATCTCCGTTTCTGTGATTCTCTTCCTGTTCTAGTTGTTTACTTAGTTTGTTTTTGTTTTTGCTTTTGTTTTAGATTCAGTTGTTGATAGTTGTGAGTTTGTTGTCATTTTACTGTTCATAGTTTTGATCTGCTTTTTCTTAAATAAGTCCCTGTAACATTTCATTTAATAAGGGCTTGGTGACGATCAACTCCTTTAACTTGACCTTATCTGGGAAGCACTTTATCTGCCCTTCCATTCTTAGTGATAGCTTTGCCTGAATAGATTAATCTTGGATGTAAGTCCTTGCCTTTCATGACTTTTAATACTTTTTTCCAGCCCCTTCTTGCTCAAAAGGTTTCTTTTGGGAAATCAGCTGAGAGTCTTATGGGAACTCCTTTGTAGGTAACTGTTTCCTTTTCTCTTGCTGCTTTTAAGATTCTCTCCTTATCTTTCACCTGGGGTAACATAATTATGATGTGCCTTGGTGTGTGCTTCCGTGGGTCCAACTTCTTTGGGACTCTGAGCTTGCTGGACTTCCTGGAAGTCTATTTCCTTTGTCAGATTAGGGGAGTTCTCCTTCATTATTTGTTCAAATAAGTTTTCAGTGTCTTGCTCTTCCTCTTCTCCTTCTGGTACCCCTATGATTTAGATGTTGGAATGTTTAAAGTTGTCCCAGAGGTTCCTAAGCTTCTCCTCATTTTTTTCAATTGTTTCTTCATTCTGTTCCGATTGGATGTTTATTTCTTTCTTTTGTTCCAAATCATTTATTTGAGTCCTGTTTCCTTCCCTTCACTGTTGGTTCCCTTTGTATTTTTCTTGATTTCACTTTGTATGGCCTCCACTTCTTCCTTTACTTTGTAGCCATACTCAGTTGTTTCTGTGAACATCCAGATTATCAGTGTTTTGAACTCCGCATCTGATAGGTTGGCTATCTCTTCACCGCTTAGTTCTTCTTCTGGAGTTTTGATCTGTTCTTTCGTTTGGGCCATATTTCTTTGTCTTGGTGCACCTGTTACATTGTAAGGGGCAGAGCCTTATGTATTTGCCAGGGTGGGGCAACTCACATGCTGCTTTGTGGCACTGTATGTGTGGTAGGGGTCAGAGAGGGAACAATGTCCCTTGCTTGGCTCTTGCTCCACTTTCAGTCACTTCCCCTGCTACCCACAAGTGAATTGTGCCCTTTCAGGTGCTGCCCTAGTGCTGATTCCCAGGCGGGTGGGCTTGTACACATCCTAGGATCCTGTGGACCCCTCCAACAGACTCTCCTGTGAGACTAGCAGTTTCTCCTGCCACTGCAACCCCCACAGGTTTTTACAGCCAGAGACTTTGAGGCTTCATTTTCCCATTCTGATACCCTTGGTCTGTCTCTCTCCCCAGTCATTCCTCCCAGTTTATCTGCATATGTTGGACCTCCAGGTCCACCAGCTGCTGCCTTGTTGCACATTCTCTCTGCTCCAGCAGCCCATCTCCACCCCTCCTACCAGTCCGGATGAATGTTTCATCTTTAATTCCTTGGTTGTTGGACTTCCATACAGTTCAATTTTCTGGCACTTCTGGCTGTTTTTTGTTTTTAAATTAGTCATTATCGCTCTTTTGATTATGTGAGGAAGTGAAAAGCACATCTACGTATGCCTTCATCTTGGCCAGAAGCTGAGATAATTGATAGCTTATTACCTGTTACAGTCGTGTTGGCACATGGCCATCTATGGTCAGAATAAAATCACCTAATCAGAATTTCCAAATTCACATCCAAATGGGCCACGTGGGTGGAAGAGGTGAGAAGCTCAGCAGGCGTGGGATTTCCCTGCTGGAACCGAGCAGGGGAGGAAGGTGGGCAGCCGGCTTCTCAGAGTGCTTCCCCGTTACAAGGCCGGGCACCAGCTGCTGTGCTGTCCTGCCTGAACCACTCGAGATGTTCAGACATGTGGGGTCTTCCCTGCCCCCAGGAACCCCACACTAGAGAGGAGGAGACACATCCAAGTAAATGAGAACACCAAGGGGCTCCAGGAACAGTGTTCGACATTGGCCACTGGGTGTGAGGGCAGGAACACAGAAGCAGCGTAGTCCCAGGTGAGGAGAGTGACAGGTTCCTAGAGGGATACTGCCTGGGGACATGTAGGTCCTCTGGGTGGAGGAGGGCATTCCAGGTAAAGAGAGCAGCACCTCTGTCTCTGGAACTACAAGTGATTTGGCCCAGACGCTCAGATGAGGCATAAGGTGTGATTTAGGAAGGGCAGGGGGTGCCAGTGTGAAAACTAGGGGCTGCAGGGAAGGAAATCCTTTCCCTTCCTCCTTCTAGGTTCTGTGGCTGGCCCAATAATTACAGTGACATAATTAATGGGACTGAAACAAATATAATTTCACACCAGAGCCCCGAAGATATGAGGCTCCAAGAGTGACCAACGCGAGCGACTTTTATACCTTTCAGACAAAGAAATAATACATGTGTGAGAATTGACAAAACAAAGGGATTTGGGCTTTGGGTAGCTAATTAGTGAGGAAGTAACAAGGCTTCTTTGTTTATATAGGCTTCTTGCCCCTAAACTACCTGTCCCTGGTTATAAGGATGTTTCTCTGCCTCGTGGTAGGGGGAGTGTACCTTTTACGTGGGAGATTTATTTCCTGCTTTCTGGGGGAGGGTCAGAGTATCTTTCTTGCACTCGCTCTTCCTTAAGTAACTTTAATTCAAATTAATCAATATACCAAAATTGTGTAGTTTGCTCCCCTTCAGGACTTTAGTCTGAAGAGCATGGAGCAGGACTTGATGCTTAAAGGGAGCGTGAGGGAAGCTGGAATCAAATGAATTCTTGCAAATGGCAGGTGCCTTCTGAGGTTGGAGATGCTGGGCTTCCAGGTTAGGGTTTCACAGGTTCGAGCAGCCCCATGTCTGGGCCTTACGAAGGAAGCTTCATATCACTGACAACTCAGGGGGCTCTCTGTGCCTGGGGGGACAGGGTCGCTCAGCCCCACTGATAGCCCCGCCCCCTTTTCCCAGGTGCTCGGCAGCGAAGGCATCCGTGAACTTCGGAGCGGCGCCAGCGCCCTGCGCCACGTGTTGGAGGAGTCGGCCTCGCTCCTCACCATGTTCTGGCGAGCGGCCTTGCCCAGCCCCCAGGGCCCCGCGCTGCCCGGCAAAGCGGTGAGAGGCCAGCGTCCTTTCCTGATCTGCCCCCCTTTGCCATGCCACCTCCTCAGTCCCGCAGATCCTGAAGATTAGGGGCCCGGTGGTGAGTTGAGATCGATGGGAGTTAGCAGAGTGTCTCCGGAGAGACCTTTCATCTGCGGTGGCTGCTTCCAGTGCAGTTCTGACCACCTGCCTTCCCCTGCCATCCCAAACCCTGGGGATAAGAAATCAAAGGGGAGAGGAAAGGATATGGAGAAGGCGGTGACACGAGAACCCTGCTAACCACAGATGTTCCGTTTCTTTAACTTTCTGAAGTTGGGCTGAACTTCAGGGACAGGTTAAAGCATAAATACTCCCACCCGCCCACCGTCCGCATTGTCAAGCAGAGTCACAGAATGTCACCATGAGCTGACCAGACTCCTGTAACCACCCACTGGAATCCCAACATATCACTGAAACCTGCATCTTGGGGTCAGGCCTGGGGAGAGCCAGCCACCCCCAGGTGCTCTCAGATCTCAGGCCTGCTCTCTGGTTGGTGGCACCTTGGATAGGCAGTTTCAGAACACCCTCCCTGACCTCCTAACTCCAGATTAACACCACTGACACCTCGTGGGACCCAACTATGCTGATTCCAAGGGAGGGGTTTTTTGCCATCTTGAAGTTGGCACAAATATTTACAAAATTGCAGACTGTCTGAGGCCAGCCCCGTGCCCCCAGGCATAACGTTCCTAATTACCGAGGCTCAGCCGTGATGCTCTGTGATACAAGGATGCCGGCCCTCCACGTGAGCGCTGGGCGCAGCTGGCAGTTCAGTGCTGGCCCGGTAGGTTCTCCTCGGCAGCAGGAGGGAGGCCTGTCACGTGCGTGGGGGCCTCCAGGTTCTCAGAGTTCCTGCCCAATGGCTTCATCCTGAGCTGGTAGCAGCTGCAGGGTTTCAGAGTCTTTCATAGAATCCGATCCGGAAACAGCCAGGAAGATTATAGAATCCTGTTTCGGGTTGTAAAGAGCCACACAGGGTGCTTCAGGCCTTCTGACCATTGACAGACAGCCCTTTCCTCTTCCCAGGGAGAGTCCATAAAAAAGGAACTTCTGGAACTGAGAACCAGACTGTCCAAGCAGGAGAACCTGCTTCAGAGCACTGCTGAGCACCTGAGGGTCGTCACCCGGCAGAAGCAGGGCCTGGAGCAGTTCATCTTCAGCCAGTGTAGGTGCCCGGGCCAGGGAGTGGGAGAGGAAACGGGGGGCTTCTGGGCGCACTTGTGCTGTGGATGGACAGTGACTGGAGGGGCTAGGGGAGGGGGAGACTGATGTGGTGTCCCCGAACCTCCTGTGCCATGAGTCATTATGAATGCAAAGGAGCGGTGGGATTGGGGGACAGCAGGAGACCCTGCGCTGAGTGGGCCAGAAAGACACTTTAGAACACAGCCCAAGGCAAGTGTGGTCCAGCTGGTAATTTCTGCCTTGGTGGACTATTCTGTTGTTTCAGTGACCAGGACACATGATGTTTTGAAGAAGGCAAGGACTAATCTGGAGGTAAGAAAACGAGCACACCAGTCAGAGCCTGAGAGCCCATCCCAAACCCACCTCCACCTGCCACCAGTCTGCAGGTGGCCCGCGGCCTGCTCTGACCCCCCGGGTCTCTGGTCCACTTGTCGGAGCACAGGTAGTCAGCAGGCATCCTCTGCGTCCGTCCCTCTCCGCTCCTCTGCCCTGGGACGCCCTCTCTGACACCTCGGCTCACTCTCACAGGGCCCTCGCCTTCCCTCTCTACTCCGGTTATCCCTCCTTTTATGCCAAGTCAGGACCCCGGAGAAAGGCAGTTCAGTCGAATCTGGAGGTCAGAGGACACGTGGGAGTTGGCCTCTGAATTAGCTTTCGGTAAAGGGCTCCTGAGGCCAGTTACGTGTTCTGGCGTTTTCTGTCCTACTTTATGAAAAAAATCAAAGCAAGATGCAGCCTAATAAATTGATTTAGCTGTGCGCTGTTGGGCTGAAAGCAGCACTTTGATTTTGATACATCGTCTTCTGTGAAGCAGCACCACAAAAGAAAGCTATTGGGTCTTATTGACCTAAAGGAGAATTTGACAATAAATAAAGACTGAAACTTAAAGGGAAAGATTCGATGTATGTGGCAGAAGGTCTCTACAGTTACTTAAAACACTAACACATCCCCTAGCAAGTAAGTACTTTGAAGAAGAACTTGAGATTTTGGAAATGCCTTAAAAATCAGAAGCTAAGTACTTAGCTTTTAATCTGGACTTTAACACCGTGCTGGGAGCAACTGAGCATACTCCTGAGTGGTGGCCTGAGAGAATGCTGGGCCCCAGGGTGAGCATGGGTTGGGCCCTGATTGAACTCTGTCTGCCCCCTTTTTCTTCTAATTCCCTTTTTTTTTCTCTGATGATTCCTTTCTTTCCTGAGCCTTTTTAGAAGAACACTGCCAAGCGTGCCTCTGTAAAGCCTTACTCCTGCCCCAGCAAAGGTAACCCGATGGCCTCAGTACCCGCTGGCTTCCTCAATGGGAAGTTTCCTCTCTACTTCCGCTAGGCCATTGCAAAGTGCCCGAGGCCTGGGTTCTAATCCCAGGCTTGTCACTAACTGGTTGTGTGGCTTCGGCTGGCCCTGTCGTCTCTGAGCCCGCTGCCCCTCACCTGTAAGAGGTGGCACTAGACCTAAATGATTGCTGAGGCCCCCTGCTGACTTGATCCCTTTTTCTCCTTGTTAAGCATATGGGACATAACAGGGGACTTTCCTGCACAATGTCCTCCCTTCCTCTGTGTGCACTTCTTTTCCTGGGAGATCACAAAAGCTATCGTTTTGCTCCAAAATGAATTGGAGGGTGAGCTGGCCCCTGAAGAGGGGGTGGTAGGAGCTGGCCACTGTGTGTGCAGTGACTATCAGCAGGCATGTCACCACACCAGGAAGTGGAAAGCTTTCCTCTAACCTGGTGGCAGCAGTGGCTCCCTAGCCACAGAGCATCCCCAAAGCTCATCCACGTAACAGGCTGTCACTGTGCTCCTGGCTCTGTCACCACTCAGCTCTCACTGCAGCCCCAGTGGCCATCGGCAAGCAGGGACTGAAAACAGACCGTTACTTTGTTTTATTTTTGCTCCAGGTGAAATCCCTAAGGGCTCTGCCGTGCACTCCAGTCTTGTGACCCTTGCCTTCCAGGAGCCTTGCAAGAAGCGAAGCCACCAGAAGTCCTTAAAGCAGCAGGAGGGATGGGCCTGCCCTCCTTTTGCGCAGCTGCCTGTCTGTCGAGATCTGGGCCCTACTCCCGCACTCCTGCTGGGGGTCTAGAAGGAGTCAGAGACACAGCCGGGGGCAGGGCGACAGGCGGAGCGCCTTTCCTGCACTTAACGAACCCATCCTCCAAGGTCCACTGCTCAGCACTAAGCAAAACGCGCCTGGTTTGCCGCAGGCCTTGTGACACTGCTTCTAAATGCCCCCGTGGCACAGGAACTAGCATCAGCGCATTTCTCGCCTCAGCAGCTATCCTCAGATGTCAACTCAGGGCAAAGAGGGCCCTGCTCCCACGCATGGGACACGTGGTCCCAACACAGGAGCTCCTCGGCGGTTCTAAAAGCACACGACTGAGCAGCGGTGTCCTGCTGGACAGTGGGGTTCAGCCAGCCCCACGTACAGACCCCACCTGGCCGGGGATCAGCACGGCTGGGTCACAGGCTGGGTGTCCACCTGCACAGCAGCACCTGAGCTCTTTGAATCCACAGGGTGAAAGGGGTGACTTCCCGGATACCATCCCACGCTTAGCCTAGCACCTCCCATCTCTATTCTTTTATGAAAAAGTGTTCCGACTTCACTCTAGATATGCTCTCCCATTTTATCATCCTACCTTCTCCCCCGGGAGTTAGGGACCGACGGCAAGGGCAAGCCCATTGACAGTCTTGTGTAAAGCAAACCGGTGATTATTTTTAGATGGCATGTGCAACCCCCAGTTGTGCTAAAGCCTAGTCTGTGTCTTCACAGTGCTTTAGAAGGTGTGTATGTGTGTATAAATGTATAATATATATTTATATGTGTTGCTATAGTGATATGTGGAAGGCCAACTAACTGGTGAGCAGGGTCTGTGAGAGGAAAGGAAACCTTTTTGTTCGGGTGGCTATTAGGACAAAATGTGCATAAAGAAATAAAAAGTTTTTCTTCGCCTACTTTGTCTCTAGTGTCTGCCCCAGTTTCCAGGCTGAGTGTGTAAGCACAGGAAGGACACACTGTCCTTGAGACGCACATAGCCTTGTATTTAAAGTCTTAGTTTAAAAGAAAAAAGTTTTCCTTTGTCATTTTGTAAGAAACCCCAGTCTAAATGTGTAAAGAGCAGTCCTTAAACTTGGGGTGCCTTAGAATAAGCTGTGGAGATTATAGAAGCTGCTTCTTGGGCTCTAAACCCAAGACGGTTAGCTGGGGTGGGGCCCTAGAATCTGCATTTTTTACAAAAGCACCCCAGGTGATTCTGGTGCTGGTGGACTACAGACCACAGTTTGAGAAACATTGTTTTATAATACTGAATCAAAGCTATAGATACATTTATTTTACTTTAATTAATAACCTTCATTAAAAAGTAGGTAAGTCACTCTGGGTAGCTCAGTTGGTTAGAGCATCATCCCAATACACAAAGTTTACAGGTTTGATCCCCAATCAGGGCACATACAAGAATCGACCAATAAATGCATAAATAAGTGGAACAACAAATCAATGTTTCTCTCTCTGTTCCTCTTCCTCTAAAATCAACTTTAAAAAAAAAAAGTATATAAGTTGTTCCATAAATGTTGACATAAAGATCTTAAAATATTATTTGAGAAAACTCTTAGTTATGTCCAAGAAAGCTACCCCTCCACAATTACTTTCTAGAAACGGTTAAAAAATTAAAAAGAAAGATCCATCAACCCCCTCATGCCTGAGCTAGAAACATGGCTTACTTTCATAGCAGCTGATGTGACCTCAACATTGGTGTTCACACCCAGGTTAAGTGGGTCCAGTGAGTGTGTTTGGCTGTCAGTACAGAGGAACTCTCTGGCAGATTCAACAAAATGGGTGAAGAGCCAGCAAAATTATTAATTTCAAGACAAAGTAGCAAAATCTGAGGGCCACTTGCCCTGTGGTTATTCCAGCATCCTGGCAATTCTTCCTTTATCCCTGTGCCAGGGCTGGTAGGCATTGATGATATGATCAAGAGGCAATGGAGAACTCAAATGTTGCTTGTAAGAAATGTATTTATGAAAGCAACAACATGTGACATATAACTCTCAGCTCTGGTCAGAATCCCGTCACAAATTAACTTTTGGGAAAGCAAAATGTCAAAAAGTAGCTCTCCCTTAAAAATAGTTGCAATAGTATCTTTGAGAGGAGGAGTCTCCAGTATTTAACTTTTTGTAAATTATAGTGTTTCCATGTAACAGGAATAGAGCCCACTCTTAAAAATCAGTCATTATGACAACCAATGTCTTCTAATTTGCCTTAATTCAAATAAGAACCATGCTGAGCCCTGTGAGGAGAACTGGGTAAGAGTTCTATAGAAAAAAATGGAAAAAAAAAGGTAGGTACCTAATGTAACATTTAAACCATGTAAAAATATATTTTGAACTGTCTACTTAAGACAGACAACCTGCACAATTTATATAGGGTTTATTATATCCCTCAGGTCTCACTACTGCTAAAGTGAGTGAGCTATACACTTGCATTGCCTTTCCATCGCAGTCATAACATGTTACCATTTACTTAGTGGCTTAAAAGAAGACAATTTTATTATCTTGCAGTTCTGTAGGTTAGGAGTCTAATGAGGATCTCACTGGACTAAAATCAAGGTGTTAGCAGGGCTGCCTTACCTTCCGGGAGTTCTCCAAGATCATCTGTTTCTTCGCCTTTTCTAGCTTTCAGATGCCACCCACATGACTTGGCCTGTAGCCCCTTCCTCCATCTTCAAAACGAGCAACAGCAGGTAGAGTCCTCCCATGGCATCATTCTGACCTTCTCTGCCTCTTCTATTTTTAAGTCCACTTGTAATTACATGGGGCCCACCCAGATAATCCAGGATAATCTCATCTCAAGGCCTTTAACATAATCACATCTGCAAAATCCCTTTTGCTATTTAATATAACATATTCAGAGATCCTGCGGATTAGAACAGAAACTGGGGTGGGGTGGGATGGGTGAGGGATGTGTTTATTCTGACTACCACAGCACTATTAACTCAGATGCCAACAAGTATGGGAACTAAAAAAAAAAAAATCTTTTCTAATTTCAACAGTTTAGTAAAATGAAGACGCTACCTCGAGACACAATCTAGAAGAGCAAATCAAGACAAACCCCAGCTTGACCCTTGGAAGTGCTCCATTGGTGACCATAAAATTGCAGAAGTACTAGTCTTTTTAGAACAGTTGTTTTGTTTTGCAGATGTGGGTTTTATTTTTTTCCTCCAAAGGCTGACTTTGATTGTAGAGGTCTCATCAGAGGCCAAGAGCTCATGGTGGAGGAAGGGAAGGTGGTGGCAGAC
>PVJD01005918.1:0-106378 GCA_004026545.1 Mormoops blainvillei
ACTTTGTCCATCAGTTCCCCATATATGTTTCCTTGACCACCCTTTGCCTGTTTCCCCCGTCTTCCCCTCCCCCAACTCCTCTGTTCATTGTCAGTTTGATATTCACTTCAATGTCTATGGTCACTTTTAACTTGCTTGTTCTGTTGATTAGTCTCCACTTATAAGTGAAATTACATTGGTATTTGTCTTTTACTACCTGGCTTATTTCACATAGCATAATGCTCTCCAGATCCATCCGTGTTGTTGCAAATGGTAGGAGCTCCTTCTTTCTTTCTGCTGTGTAGAATTCCATTGTGTAAATGTACCATAGTTTTTGATCCACTCATTTACTGATGGACACCTACGTGCTTCCAACACTCAGCTATTGTAAATTGTGCTGCTATGAACATTGGGGTACGTAGGTTCTTTTGATTGGTGTTTCAGGATTTTTAGGGTACAATCCCAGCAGTGGAATTGCTGGGTCAAAACGCAGTTCCATTTTTAGTCTTTTGAGGAGTGTCCAAACTGTTTTCCACAGTGGCCGCACCAGTCAGCATTCCCACCAACAGTGTACTGGAGTTCCCTTTTCTCCACAGCCTCGCCAGCACTTGTTGATTTGGTTATGATGGCCATTCTGTCTGGTGTGAAGTGCAATATCATTGTGGTTTTAATTTTCATCTCTCTGATGTCTAGTGATGCTGAGCATCCTTTCATGTGTCTCTAGGCCCTGCGTATGTCCTCCGTGGAGAAGTGTCTGTTCAGGTCCTTTGCCCATTTCTTAATTGGGTTGTTTGTCTTCCTAGAGTGGAGTCGTGTGAGTTCTTTATATATTTTGGAGATCAAACCCCTTGTCTGATATATCATTGGCAAACATATTTTCCCATATGGTTGGTTCCCTTTTGATTTTGCTGATGTTTTCTTTAGCCATGCAGAAGCTTTTTAATTTGATGAAGTCCCATTTGTTTATTCTTTCCTTTATGTCACTTGCTCTAGAGGACATATCAGTGAAAATGTGCTGCGTGGAATATCTGAGATTTTCATGTCTATGCTCTCCTCTAGCACTTTTACAGTTTTGCGACTTATGTTTAAGTCTTTTATCTACCTTGAGTGTATTTTTGTGTATGGTGTAAGCTGGTGATCAAGTTTCATTTTTTTGTATGTATCTGTCCAGATGTCCCATCACCATTTGTTGAAGAGGCTATTTTTACTCCGTTTTGTGCTTTTGCCTCCTTTGTCGAATATTAATTGACCAGAGAGACATGGGTTTATTTCTGGGCTCTCTATCCTGTTCCATTGATCTATGTGTCTGTTCTTATGCCAGTACCAGACTGTTTTGATTACAGTAGCCTTGAAGTATAGTTTGATATCAGGTATTGTGATCCCTCCGACTTTATTGTTCTTTCTCAAAATTGCTGTGGCTGTTCAGGGTTGTTTATGGCTTCAGATAAATTTTTGAAGTGTTCTATATCTGTGAAATATTTCATTGGTATTTTAATAGGCACTGAGTTGAACCTATAAATTGCTTTGGGTAGTATGGACATTTTGATGATGTTAATTCTTCTGATCCATGAACACAGTATATTCTTCCATTTATTTGTGACTTCCTTAACTTCTTGCTTCAGTGTTGTGTAGTTTTCTGAGTACAGGTCTTTTACCTCCTTGGTAATGTTTATTACTAGGTACTTTATTTTTTTGTTGTTGCTATAGTGAATGTGATTTTTTTCCTGATTTCTGATTCTGATATTTCATTGTTGGTGTACAAAAATGGTTTCAGTTTCTGAATATTGACTTTGTATCTTGCTGTTTTGGCAAATTTACTTATTAGGTTGAATAGTTTTTTGATGGAATCTATCGGCTTTTCTATGTACACTATCATGTCATCTGCAAACAATGACAGTTTTACTTCCTCCTTTCCATTTTGGATGCCTTTTATTTCTTTTTCTTGTCTGATCGCTGTTGCTAGGACTTCCAATATGATGTTGAATAGAAGCGGTGAAAGTGGACACCCTTGTCTTGTTCCTGATCTTAGTGAGAAAGATTTTAGTTTTTGCCCATTGAGTATGATGTTGGCTGTAGGTTTCTCGTATATGGCTTTATTATGTTGAGGTGTGCGCCCTCTGCTCCCACGTTGCTGAGTGTTTTTATCATAAATGGGTGTACTTAGTCAAATGCTTTTTCTGCATCTATTGATATGATCATATGATTTTTGGTTTTTGTTTTGTTTGTGTGATATATTATGTTTATTGATTTGCAAATATTGTACCATCCTTGCCTCCCTGAGATGAATCCCATTGATCCTGAATCCCATGGTGGATGATCTTTTTAATGTGTGGCTGGATGCGGTTTGACACTATTTTGTTGAGGATTTTGGCATCTATGTTCATCAGTGATATTCACCTGTAGTTTTCTTTCTTTGTTGTGTCTTTATCAGATTTTGGGATTAGGACGATGCTGGCTTCCTAAAAAGAGTTTGGGAGTCTTCCCTCCTTTTGGGTTTTTTGGAATAGTCTGAGAAAGATAGAGGTTAGCTCTTCCTTAAATGTTTTGTAGAATTCTCCTGGGAAACCATCCAGTCCGAGGCTTTTGTGCGCCGGGAGTTTTTTAATTACTGCTTCGATTTCACCAGCTGTTATCGGTCTGTTCGGGCTTTCTGCTTCTTCTTCACTCAATTTTGGAAGATTATATTTTTCCAGGAATTTGTCCATTTCACCCAGGTTTTCAGATTTCTTGACACACAGTTCTTTGTAGTAATTTCTGACAGTCCTTTGTATGGAACCCTCTATATTTAAAAAGGTACCTAGAAGTCATAATTCTTCATAAACCAAGTAAAGCACTTATAAAGAACCCCCCTCCCCCCCCAGAAGATCCTCCTGACATTTCTCAGGCACTAAAGGTCTTTTGGTGGTTAAAGAAGTTTCTAGGTGGCACTACAAACTTAAACCAAGATCTGCATTTTCTGTGTGAGGGCAGCTGTTAAAATAACAAAATCGGAACGTGACTTTAAGATCTACCATTACACTGATTATAAACTATTATTATGTTAGATCAGTATCTCTCAGGGTACATATTTCGCTCTTAGCTCTTGCAGAATGATGAACACTAAAATTTTCGGTCTTTAACTGTGACTCTCAGAAGGAATATAAATTGAACAGTCTAAGGATCAGGACTCTGAGGTCCAGCCACATGACTTTCGTAAAAAGGCAAACCACTCTCAGTTTGTTTTCCACCCATAAAGTAAGTAGACAGTAGTCAGTAGCTATCAAAATCATTCATATTGTATTATTATCAATCAAGTAAGATCTAAGGAATATAATATCTTTTGACAGACATCGTGTTACTGTTTTATATGTGTCTTTTATATCCTTTACCTTGAATTTCTGCTGCACAGTCACTGCCAATATATGTGCGTGTGTTCAGTATCTAATGCAATACATGCATTCTTGTATATGTAGTACCAATTGTTTTAATGTGAGATTATTTCATAAGATACTATTTAGAGAAAGACACTATAATGAGTTACCCACCCTTCCCTTCAGACATAGGCTGGTAATTGGATGCTCTGGTGTTCCAGAGTGCCCGGGGGCAATTGTCTCTCCCTTCCGTTCACAAAGTTATGTTTTCTACTAGGTTGAAACAAAGAGATCCTGAAAGGCTAGAGTAACTTGGTGAGTGGTGTTGTTCTGCAGTTTTTCCAAACTGGATCAAGGAAATTCTAGACCAAAATGAAAACATAGATGGGATTTAAAACGAATCTCTAAATTCTAGCTCAATCTTAAATAAATAGGATTTCTGAGGAGAATTACCCTTCACAACCAGAGGCGTAGGAGCAGTGAGGCCAAGTCCCCTCCGAGTGGCTGGCTGGAGAACCCCCAAGCAAAGGCATTCAGTCAGTTTGAACTGGAGGAATAGCCACTGTTTCTCTCTCTCTAACTTGCCTAACACAGAGCCTAGCAGGTCTGCTCTAATAATGACCACGTAAGCATAAACTACATAATGTTTACACAAAAATCACAAAAGTTTCAAAAAAGGTTTCCACTGAGTATATATATAATAATATAACTTCATAAATAATTGTAATTCAAGTGCATGACTGGAAAAATCACGGCCATATGCAGTCTTCTGTACAGAATGGCTCTTTTGATGTGCTAAGGAGGTTAGAATGGAATTACATCCAATGTTTTTCTCATTATGAAAGTACTTTACATCTAAAAGCCTAAATATCTTTCTGGGTTTGATATTGTGCAGGTTGCATGTGCTTGAACAATAGAGTGTATATCTAAGTACTGTTTGTTCAGTCTGTAATTTTCCCAAATCTCTATATCCTTATTATTAAGGGCAGGCATGATATATAGCTGTGATGCAGCCAGAAGAGCTGCATGTAAATGACTTAGAGATCACATGCATTGTATCTTAGAAAGAAAGAAGGTTCAGAATTCAGAATGAAAACTCAGTTCCTCATTTTCATTCTTTAAAAGAGTTCATTAGTTAGTTTAATAGTTAATAATTGCTTATGGTAACCATTTTAGGAGACAGCTAGCTGAAAGAGAATATATAGATGTGGAAATGCATAATAAAAATTAGCATTTATATAGCATCTTTCATTAGCAGAGCCTCAAATCACCTTAAAAACATGAATTAATCTTTACAACACTTTTGTGCAACGGGTAAGTTGTTATAATCCTTAAAGTCAAGTCATTTGTCCAAGGTTACAGAGCAAGTGCAGAGCAAATCTGGGAGTAGAATCTTTCTGTCCCAATCAATTTTATGCTGTTTAAAGAGACAATAATATGCCTGAACATTAGCATGAGAGTAACTTAAAAGTTCACTTTAACCCTTGATAGGCCCTTGCTCTTAGAGTGGATAAAGACATGGAGTGGATCAAGTATAGGGGTATATAACCAGCAGATTTTTGAGATGGGGCTGTCGCCCATGATGATAAAGTCAGTTGTATGACTCTCTCAGTGAGCACAGAGATGCATTGTCAATAGGTGTCAACTCTGCTAGACTGTATCTGTGGGACCAACCAGTTGGGAAGATGACACTCTGACGGTAGAGAGAAAGCAGAAAGAGGACTGGAGTATCTGCATGGACAGTGGGGATTAGCAGTGGCTAGGAGGTGACTTGCACCTTAGAAGACAATGTGAAGATGAAGCAGGTAAATATGTAGACGACATGAGGCCTGAACCACTGAACAGTTTGTGACTGCAGCCACAAGGCTGGCCAGCCTGGCAAACTGGGGCGGTGGAGAATGGACAGGTGCTAGGATCTTTTCAAAAATATAATAAAAAGATGTCCTTACTAATTCAGGACATTTTCTCCACAGCAGTGGGTGTTCACAAATTGCCAAGGTGGGAAGTGGTGGGAGAAAGAAAGAGAGCAGTGGAAAAGCTACCAATGGTAGCACAGAATGCAGTATTTGTGAGGAAAAGAGAAGAGGGAAAACAAGAGTTGGGGGAGAAAAAAAGAAAGCCAAAGAGTGGGTGAGTGGGTGGAAGTATTTATTCAAAGAAGCAGGAGGCAGCAAAGAAAGGGGGAGGCTCCCCAACCCCAAAAGCAGTGCCAGAAGAAAAGGCTCCAACCTCCCAGGGAGTTTGTTCAGCTAGCCCCCAATTACTGAGCGCAGAAAATTTAATACATGCCTTAAGTGTCTTGGCATGAAAGAGATTTTCTTCCTGAAAAATATCACTTTGTTTTTTCTTTCTTATAATGTGTTACCTTCCATCTTCCAAAGTGTATCCATTCCCAGAATGCACTTGTTAAGCAATTCTGAAAATTTTAGGTTTAGTTTACACAATTATGGAATAATCATATTAGTATGATAGACATTCTCACAGTGGTTCTCACTGCTTTGCTTAAGGTTAAGAAAAATGAAATTATCACCAACCCTTTCAGTCATTCACCTTCAATTAATTAGCAAAACATGTTGGCATGCATGGTATGTATAAAAAACAAGAAAACACTGGTTGCGATGGAGCAAGTTGGGGAAAAAGAGGTATCAAAGTTCTCAAGCCGCGGAGGACTGTGAAATATAGTTTGCATCTTGGATTGTGATTCTATTTATTTACTTTTTGAAAACTTGTAGGTATATTATTGTAAGAAGACAGGTCACTATTTGTTTTGAATCACTGGAGTGCTGGTATTCAGCTGCTTGTGGCTGTTAGGTCTAGAGAGTAAACAGTTCCTCACTCAAATGTCTTGCCAACTTGTATGCGTGTCCCGAGCCTGTTTGGCACAAGCTGTATTCTTCTTCCCTTTCTCCTGTCTTTGGCTGCCGGCCAGTCAGAGGACCGGCAGCAGGAAAGGCTGGAGAGAGACTGGAGGCTGGGAAGAAGAGCGACTCCCAGGATACTTCTCCCTGCTCTTTCTCTCTCTCTGCCCTGCGTCCCCCTGTGTCTCTTCAGCTGCCTCTCCAGAGTGCTTCCAGTTTCTGCCAGGTGCCTCGGTCCCTGGACTTAGGTCACTATGCCATCTCCCTTTGTCTGTCTCGTCTGGGGGGTGGGGAGGGAAGATGGGGACATACAGTGGCTTCTTCCCTGGCTAATCTCTAGGTTACCTTATGGTCCCTTATATGGCTTCTCAACTGCTTTATAACTTGAATTCTTATGGAACCATTTGCCTAAATGTAAACCCATTATGTGGCTTCTGCTATTCTTTTGACAAATCTTGCCTTTAGTTTTTTCTTTTTAGAGCGAGGGGATGGGAGGGAGAAAATGAGGGTGAGAAACATTGAATGGTTGTCTCTCATCCGCATCCCAACCGGGGACCAAAGCTTTGACCTTTCGCTTTGTGGGACAACTCCCAACCAACCGAGCCACACCAGTCAGAGCACCTTAAGTTTTATTATTAATACGGAAACCCTTCATAACTAAGAGTTAGATAAGATTACAAAATGATTTTATCAAAAATAAAGCTCCAGTTTTGTCCATTTAGGTATAAACTTGGCTACATATCTGAAAATACGCTCAGATAATCTCTCAGTTTAAGTAGGTGGAAAGGGCCACCATTCCTTTTCTTTCTTAACTTTTTTTCAATTTTATTTATTTATTTTTAGAGAAGGGAAGGGAGGGAGAAAGAGAGGGAAACATCAATGTGTGGCTGCCTCTCAAGCGCTCCCTACTGGGGACCTGGCCTGCAACCCAGGCCTGTGCCCTGACTAGAAATTTGATTTGCGGGCCGGAACTCAATCCACGAAGCCACACCAGCCAGGGCATGGGCCACCATTCTAAGCGAAATTTTTATACCCCAGTTTTCCTTTGGACATGAATTATAGAGCTCTCAGCATAATGGTTTTTAGAGGTAAAACATTTTAGGTGTAATGTCCCATCACAGATGCCTCCCTTATGACTATTGTGTGGATCAAATTAGATAATGTATGTGAAAACCCTTTGAAAATTGTAAGGAGTGCTTCAGATGGAAGGTTGTGTTATTATTTTGTTACCATTATGTCTTGAATGCCTGCGAAGAGGCTCGAATGTTATTCTAAATCGTTATTCAGGATACTAGACAAAATATTATGGCCTCACTTGAGAAGTGGGAGACCGTCACTAACAGAAACAATCGAAACTGACTGTTGTGCAGAAGCACCTTTTTATCTTTTAAATTTTTTTCTCATGTAGCTGTGGGGAAAGAAAGCCTCGGCCTTCTTTAGTGTTTTGGTTTTACTCCTGGATTAGGGAATTCTGTCTTTTGTGCAGGCCTAACAAATGAAATAAGCTTAAATGGAAGTCATTTTTCAAAATTAATTATTCTCAGGTTTTATCCACACAGATATTTTGAATGGGTTTGGTATCAAAGCTTTCTCCTTGAGTGGGTCATTGCTCACGTTGTAATAGAAACGTTGGATGGCAGTCATATTGCCATTCATTACTCAGTGGAATGTATTCTTCACTGTGAATCGTCCAGTGTCCTGTCCAGCTTAATTCGCAGTGACACAAACAATGAAGTGTTCCCTTTGAGAAAGTATTCATTATTCTACAAGACTTAGATATGGATCGATGCCTCTGTGCATACACTCAGTAAGTATTCCTCGGAGTAGCCTCACACCGTCGTGCTTTTGCTCTTCAATCATCCAAAGGAATTTTTTCTCTTCTATTAGTGACAAGCCTGGAGTCCTATAAATTGTCTTGATTCTCTTGGCTGTCAATCAGTCCTTTCACAGTGGTTCTGTGTGCTTCTCTAAATTCCCCCAGAGTATTCCTAAGGAAGAAAACATAACCCCTGACAAACAAGTCACACTCTGTAGGATTTGTTCAGCAGCCACAGTGCAGCTCCTTCAAGCATTCACCAGTAATTCTGTGCATCTCTGCTACTGTGCCAGGCCCTCTGCTAGATGTCGGGGATATGAAAGTGGTCAAACCAGATGGGGATCCTGCCCCTGTGGTGAATAAACCTTATGGAAGAGCTAGACAATTAACCTGTAGCAAATGAGTAATCTAAAACTGTACTATATTCTGAGAAATAACTGTGGGATGTGAGGGAGTGACTTCTTCAGCTAAGGTGGTCGGGGGAGCTCCCTGAAGGGTGAAGGATGAGGGGCTGTTTCAGGCAAAAGAAACTGCAAGTGCAGAGGTACTGAGGTAGGAAAGAGCTCGGAATATTCTCACAGGCCTAGAAAGCCTGTGTTAACAGCGGGGTGAACAATTTAAGATGAAATTGGAATAGGAAAAAGAGCCTTAGAAGTGCAGAGCGTTCTAAGACAATGGAAGCAAAGGAGGACTGCTAAGCAAGAGATAGTCATTATCGTTTCTCCATCCACCAGTCCCTTGGATGGATTGAAAGAGGAAAGATTAGGATCCCGTGGACATAGGAAAGGAGCTGGAACAGAAAAGTGGAGGACAGATAAGCGGCTACTGAATTAACATTCTTATCTCTGGTATGGACAAGAGATAAGAATGCCTTTGACTGTACAGAGATGCAAGCGGAGATAGAGAGAGTGGGTAGATCAAGATGTATTTTGGAGATAGAACAGATGGCACTTGCTGATGGATTTGATATGCAGGATGAAGGACAAGAAGGAATAACAGGGTGAGTCCTCAATTTCTAATTTGACCAATTAGATACCCAACTTTTTCAGCGATGGGAACACAGGAAGAGAGAGGGTGTTTGAAACTGAAAAGATGGTATTTAACCATGGGATGAATTACATTATCCAGGAAAGAATATGAGAAAAAAGAGAACTTGGGACCTCAACAATTAAAAGGCAGGGAGATGAGAAAAAACCAACAAAGGAGACTTGAGAGAGAGCCACAGGAAATAAAGGGTGAGGGGAGGGAACACTGGCAGATGAGTATTTTAATGAGGAGGTAATTAACTTTCAAAAGCTTCTAAGATTCCAGTAAGATGGACAGAACACTGACCTTGGAAATTGACCAGCTGGAGTTCAACAGAGATACTGACAAGAATCCTAACCGATTGTTGAGGAGAGAATACAAATTGGGGTGAGTTCTAGGTGGGAAATTAGGAAAAGGAAACAGCAGAAAGGAACTGAAGAAATTTTTATTACCTACTTTGACAAAAAGATTATTTGTAACAAGTTATTTGGTAAGTTGGGGACATACAGACAGATTTATATCTTTTTAAAATATCTCAACATGACCCTGGTTTATTTTAAACTTATCAGTAGCATTTCTTCAATTATCAACTTAGCAGAAAAATTATGATGTCTTGATCACTTTTCTTATTCTCATATTTTAAACATGTAACCATTATTTCAAGCTGCTTTCATACCTTACGATAACATCGCAGAGAGCTCAGAGGGGCACTTGAATAACAAGATGGTCAGTTGTGGTTTCTACAAGCTTCAGTGCTTTGACTTTCCTACATACTGCATGTATGCCAAGGGGGACAACAGACAGAAACTGAACAGAATGGAATATTCTGGTTCTTGCATCACACCAATTTTCCAGTGCCAGATACCTCTTTAAGGTAAACTAGATTTTGCAATAGGAGAAGGTGGAGAAGTGAGTTAATCTTTGTTATAGTATCATTGCTCATAAACCATCCTGTATTAGAATGGTTTTTAAGTTATTTTACTCAACACAAATTATGTATATTGCCATCAGATCTTTTATTAAATAGGTATCATATTTCTATTTTTTTCCTTTAAAATATAACTGACAAGTCTAAATCTGATTACTTTGCTTCAGGCTTAGCCAGCATCTCTGCCTACTGCTGTCAGTCTTGGATCGACTGGATCACTAATGTTATTCTTGATGAGTTATAGTAACAATCAGCAGAATATCACAGGCATCTTGGCTATAAAATATTACCACTTGTACCACTGAGGAGTTAGTGAGAGTGAATAAAATGCAGGGTTTGGAGTGAGAAGACCTGAGGGTGATTTCCAACTCATTTGCTATCAGGGTAAAGTGGACGAGTTATTTTCACTTCTCTAGTCCTCAGTTTTTCTCATTCATAAAATGGAGATAATAATACTTTCTCAACCTTATCACAGGACAGTTAGCACGTTCATGTGTGAAAGCATTTTAAAGTTATAAAAGGTTGGAATACTCAGTCAATATTGTGGGGATATGAATATTACACAAACTTTTACCTCCCTTAGACTCTGAAAATTTGCTGCATTTTTTCTTACTTTAAGTTTGAGTCTTCACTGCCTTATTTCCCGTCTTTAGGCTTGTTTGATTGAAATCTATTTGCTTTATTTGTTCATTTCTTAGTCTAATCTTTCAAGGCTACCAGTTCTGCTATACAGCTTTGTATTAGATACAATCTGAATAAATTTAAATGGAAGACAGAAATCTATTTATAGAAGTATATCCATTTTCTTGTCCGTATTTTCTATCAGCACGGGTGACGTCTGCTCTAAGCAGCAGAACCTCTGGCCTTCTAGGTTCCTCCCTTTTGTTCTTGCTCCTGAGACATGGCGCCTTTAGCAACATGAATCCATCAGCATTTCCAGCTCTTGGGCAACACAGCTCTGCATTCAGAAATGAACAGGGCAACAGAGAATTCATCAATGCGAGCAGCAGAAGGGCCTCTTACTCTCTAGCTACCTGAAGCTTTTTCATAAGATTTCACTATTTAATTTTCAAACGGAACACAAAAGCTCATGACTAATGTTCTATAATAATTGCTTAAGACCAAGTGTTTCCCTGCATGGATTTGCTGTATTAGGAAAGAATTTTGGTTAATGCACACTTACAAAAAATGTCCTGCTGAATCACAGTGCCAAGAAGGCAAAGCATCCAAGAGCAGAATGGAAACACTGACATTTAGCCTAGCATAGTGCAGCAAAGCGTGACGCAGTACATCCGAGCCTGATTTTATAAAAAGCAGTTAGATAACAACAGTGGCAGGGAGAAGGCAAAGGAGGTCTGGGTTAAATGCCTGCCCACTCACTCTTCTCCTTCTGGGATGTCACCAGGGTTAGGCTAGGGTAATGCTGGAAATAAGGGGCAAGGTGAGATCAACATGCTGAGTCACCGGGGCCAGGCCAGGGCAGTGCTGGGAATAAGGGGCAAAGTGAGATCAACATGCCGAGTTACCGTTTAATAAAGCAGTCTCCTCCTCGGCACCCTCCTTGATGGTACGTGAAGACTGGAGTCTCAATCCAGCTCCACCAGAATCAAATTATTCTTTTGGTATCTTGCCTTCTGTCTACTGAAACAAGCTTTGGGGAGTTGGTTACATAGGGAGGTTCGACAGTGATCACTTTAACGCTAGCAGCAGTGTTTAGACAGATGTTTTCATAAACTACACGAGGGGGCCTTTCAGTCTCTGCTAATGTTCAAGAGTGGTTAAGAGTCGCCCACCTATGTTGGGTATGATTCCCTGTTTAGTCATTGAACTTAAGATAGTAGATATTGGGACAGGGAAAAAATAAAACAGAAGAAGTTTGTCCAGAAGTTTAAATATTTTTTTACAACTGCCTGAATATTACTTGTTTTGATTATTTATTGATTTTTCCTCTTTCGTCCCCATTCCCTCCAAAGAATAAAGACCCATCCCCACACACACACACACACAAAAAGAAAACTTACATTGGAAACTTGGTTTGCACCATAAAAATTTGGAGGACCCGTTCTCCATTTACCGGCCACCCCTTCCACACCTACTCATCCTAAGAATCCAGTGACTTCTTGGAGCAGACACTAACAGTACATATTCTATGCTGGTATAATGGCATTCATTTCACTTTAATTCTGTTTACTGATTTTATCAGGCCTACTGCCCAATTATTTTGTTGATGCATATTTATCTATACTGTAGGAACTGTTTAAAAGAGCAGGAACCATAGAGTAGCTCTGTGAGTTATTTATATCTACATTTTGCTGGGATGTGGACTACTTTTTATTTGTTTTACTCAATTAGGATAAACATGTGACATCCTAAAGAAGGACTAGCAATTAGAAAGACTTTCCTCCCACGGTGGAGTATCAAAAACCAAGAAATTTGTTTGTGAGGCTTGTATAGAACTTTGGGACTTAGAAGACTCAATAAAATTTGGTAGAAATGAAGACGATAGTACAATGTAAGTTGGTTGGTGGGAGGTCTTGAGATGGCTGCGTGATTTTTCCTGCACAGCTTTTAAACCTTTGTGTCTCTAAAGTGCTTTTGTTCTACTAGACCTAAAGCCTCCTTCAATATTGAATTTTTTGTGTGAATTTTCAAAGAAAAATTTCTCCTTATTGAAAAATTAGAGTTAGAGGTCTAGATGAGAATTTTTTTGTATTTTATATTATATATGATATGTTATATTTTATATAATGTGGATGGAATAGTTTGAAATCATAAAAATTTTCACATATTCTTATGTGAAGGCAATACTGATAACGCAAAGAAGCAGGATTATTTTATTGAAAATTATGTTTTTCATTTTATTTCAATGACTAAACACAACTTTATTGGTTTTTCTTTTTTTTAAATAAAATATCTAACAGAGAAGAAAATCACGATATTCAGACCTTGACTTTGAGGTAAGTTTCTAAGATTTTTAAAAATAATTTTAATTATATATCACTTCTGAATTTAAGTAATTACCTAAACACATTACTCTGTGCAGCTATGTAGAGATTCTTTTTTATTTTTAATTAAATGAGAAATGAAACATTTTAAATTAAGAGCTATACTGTATAAGTGGTTGTACAAAAATATTTAAAGTTCCAATTACTTTAAATATATGCTAAACTGAGATTTTCCAGCTAAGTAAGGAATCCATTTTATAAATGCTAAGATAAGTGGGCAATTTATGGTAAAGCTGAACTTGGTCAATTCAATTTCTTAGGAAGTGGGAATGTTGGTTTCTTGATTTTTCACATTTAAAACAATTACAGTTGTTTTACTTGAGTGACTACCTAAGGAGAGCCCGCGAGGATGCTCTGGCTGGTTCCCTGGGCTTTCTCTGGGACATGCGCGCCTTGAGTCCTGATTTGTGTTACTTAGGTTCTCCGTGGTACACTCCAGACTCTCGTTTCCAGTAGCAAATGTTGGTTCAGTGTGTTCCTGTGTTTATTAAATGCTTTTTCACAGATATAAACATGATGAAGATGTTCATTTTCCAGTTTACATTGAACTTATATTGATGCTATAATATCTATGCTAGAAATTACTAAAATCGTATCATTTGGGCAACTTATGCTAAGCACAAAATTAATGATGTTTCAGCATCACATAAAACGCAGTTATGCATCTTGATAATTGGATATGATTCATAGCCTGCTGACATAATTGGATATAATACATTATAAATTTCTCCAGCATATTTGTGCAGTGCGCTGCTTACATAAAACTTAATACTCTTAGCTGATATTCTCGAAATTACGGAAGCCTCCTAGAACATGGGAACTCATAATTTAATCATTTCATTTATGCAAATGAATGTTGTTGCTCAGTAACATACATCAGGTATCAACAGTGTGACTTAATTGTTTTTATTTACTGCAGTGGTGAACGAGGTCTGGTTTTATCCTGAATAGAGTCCAAGAAAAATAGGTCTTTTTCAGTAATATTTCAGTAGTTTTTGTTCAGGATACGAAGTAACGATAAAGAATCTGGCCTCCATTATGTGGCAGTTAGGACTGATGCAGCTCAATTGTAGCAACCTGGCATGGGATAAATATTTTATTATGTCCTAAGATTTCAGGGCAAAAAGATCAAGGCTATAAATTCAGAGAATATATTCAGCAGTCTTCACTTTTAGGTTCTGCAGTGCCTTTAAAAGAGATAGATATTTTAGTGGGCTATTTTTTTTTTTCTATTCTTCAGGTAGCCAAAAATAGAGGATCATACTGTGTGTGTATTTGGCCAGAAAGCAGCAAGTTGTTAGGTTAGCACAAAGGCAAGGGGGTAGGAATTAACCCAATAAGCATCGGTAACAAAATATAGTAAAAACCTAGATCAAAAATTAAGCCCCAGTGTAACCAGACAAAATTATATAATCTCAAGCACTGAAAAGAAATCAAATCATACAGTGTCACTTGGATCATTACAATAACTTTGTTTTTGTATATTCTTTATGGCAACTGGTAGCAGATTCCCTAAGCTGATACTTCTTTCTGTGCTTAGTATTCTAACATGTAACCACACTATTTTCAAAACATACTGATTATGGGGGAATGCTGCAACATTAACAACCCTGGATTTTTTATTTTATTTTTTTTTTAGTTCTTTAATTGCTGTAGTTATTGTATGATTGCAATAGACATCAAAATTTGGGGGGAAATAACCTTGAACTATTGCCTTTTAAAAACCATTTATGCTATTTCTGTTAGTCAATGTGCAACTATAGCTCTGTGGTAGATATCTCATAAAGATAATCAAAAAAATATAAATGCTGATGAATTTTAATACAGTCTCTTCGTACTTTGCGGGTGGTCCCTGAGTCAGAATCCAACTTATCCTTTTCCCCTTTTAATTCAGGCAACGTAAATCAAATCTGTTTATGTGGAGCTTCCTGATAGCTTCCCATTCCGAGCCCGTAATCTTTACCACTCGCTGGCACTTTAGGCATTTTGCCACTGACAGACCAGCTTTGCCTCCTGGACTCTCCTGAAAGCATTTTCCCTTCAGGCTTCACACATTTCCAAGAGTCTATACAGGATACTACAACTCACACATCCATACAACTCTGTGGCTAGTAAGTGCTGTCCCTGAGAAATAACCCTTTCACGTAGCCATCTCTAAGACAACACTGCATTCCTGGAATAAATAGAGCAAAGTGCTGACTAGTCATACAAAGGTGGAACACTGAACCTTGCTTCCTGAAAAGTATACAGAAAATACTGCAGTAATCGTCCTATATCCTATGACCAAACCCCTTACTGGATTTGTATTCCCGGCCCCAAGGAGAGATTTGGTATATTAATAAACATTCAATATTTTTTTTATTGAATGAATAATGGAAAATTAAAAATTTAAAAATCAGTTTGCTTAAGTAAAAAGTTATTCCACACTGTATCTAAACCGAGGCAGAGACCAGTACATGGACTGACAGCTATGGAGGTAACATCTCAAAGATAGCCACATTAGATTTCAAAGATAACCACATCATATATACTCAAGGAGGTGAACGGCAGTTAGAAATTCCAGGAGGAGAAAAAGGCATGGGAGCTGGCTGAGGTGTGATGACATGCTCAAGAAAGAAGCAGCAAACTTCACAGAAACATGGAATCTACGTAAAAAGACTAGACAGAGAAGACTATACCATAAAGGGCTTGGACCCCAAGGGAGGAAATTCTGGTGAACTTGTTACTAAAAGCTACTAGGGCTTCTCCGCTGTATTTTGTTTTGTTTGTTTTTTCCAATGAGGAATGACTTGCTGTGATCTGGGCTTTAGAAATATCAATATGGCAGTAATAGGAAGGAGAGGTTGGAATAGGGTAAATGTGAAAGTTGAAATACAAATTAGAAAGTGAGTAGTCCAGGGAGGAAATAGTCCAGGGAGGAAATAATGAGGATCTACTTCCTAGAAGTGATAGGATAAGAAGGGGATGAAGGGACACTGCAGAGTCAAGGACTATGGGATTTGGTCTTTAACTGAATATAGAGTCATAGGACCGAGGAGCAGGAAAAAAGATGACTTTGCAAACCTGAGCCTGGGTTTCTACTAGTACCATCAACAGATCCAGGGAAATTAAGAAAACACCTTGTGAGGACGAGTTGCATTTTAATACATTAGGGATTAAGATGCCTAACAGCGTTAAATCAGAAATATTTGGCAGGTAGCTCAAATTTCTGTCAAGGTTGAGGACAGAGCTAAACTATGACATAAAACAGCAATTTTCACTCTTTTACATCTCATGGCACATTATTAAACTAATAACTAAAATTCTGCAGAACAAAAAATAGGCATAATTTTGCTTCATTCGCACAAGATGGTTATCGTTGTGTTGGGTGTCATTTTTTATTTGACAGTCTAAGGGAAAAGAGGTCAGGTATTGCATGTTTTAAAAATTCTTGCAGTACACCAGTTGAAAATCACTGACATAGAAGATAAAATTTATGTTAATTTCTAAATATAAAGCATATGATCTGTAAGAAATGTCTTGTTCATAATAGGCCCCTTCCTCCTTCGTCCCCGATCCCCAGCAGTAAGTGCACTCTCTTAGGCAATCAGCTCACTTCTGGGAGGAAAAGTGTGAGCAGTGCCGTCCTACGCTACATTCATTTCTCTATTACTAAATTTAAACTGCTGTGAAATTATTTGAAGCCAAGTATATGACTGACATATATGTGTGTGTGTATAAAATTCAGTTTTTTCAGATCCTTTGTCTAGTTTCTTTTAAGCCCTAGGTACTATATTTATTAAAATAGAAACATCTTTGAAACAAATGATACTATAATGAAGATCGGGCAGTTCAGGCGGCCACAGGTTGTGTCTTACGGATACGGATACATTGGGAATCTGGCCAAGAGAAGATACGCAAAACATTCTGTTCCCACACACACAGCTTTAAAAATCAAGCTAAACGTCTGCGATGTGTGTTGCTTCCTTAAGATGCGTTTTGACATTCATTTCAGACTAGTATTCAACAGCCCACTCCGGATGGAAGTCTTATGTGCAAAGCAGTAGAGAAGAAAAATAACCATAAGTTTAGAATAGTAAATATAGACGGCGGCAATATCGTAAAGCTGGTAAAGGTAATTCAGGCAAAGTGGTTTTCTAATAGCTATTAGCAAACGATTTCCAGGCCCCGTAATCTAAGTTTATAATCACAAGATCCTCCAGTGTTTTCTAACAGTTTCCTAAAAGTCCATATATAGTCATGCCTATCTTACCTGTGATTCAGACTTAAAGAAATCCCAACTCTATGGTTCACATTTTAAATTTAGAGGAGACATCCTCTAAATCAGGGTGTCTAACCTGTGGCCCGCATGCGGCCCAACGCAAAATTGTAAATTTACTTAAAACATTATGAAGTTTTTTTGTGATTACATGTCACTGTGTATTTAATGTGTGGCCCAAGACAACTCTTCTTCCAATGTGGCCCAGGGATGTCAAAAGGTTGGACACCCCTGCTCTGAACTATTTATATCAAACCCACCTACTGGCTCTTTACGAATCACTGGTATGGAAAATGAGGGGGCGCAATAGGATCAGAGGGGGAAGAAGACAGGATTCCTGCTTGAAGCCAATGAAATAAGCCTTCCTTCCAGTGGGGAGACATTTTCAATGGTAAGGAAGGCCTTCCATGTTATAGGCACCGCCCCGAGTCCATATGCCTATGCCACCTTATTCATGTAATGTATTCCATACACATTTATCCAGCACCTGCTGAATGCCAAACGCCATGCTGGGTGTCAGGGATACAAGGTCATTGCCCAGGAGGTGTTCAGAGAAAAGACATGGACACTAACCTTTCAAAAGATAAATGCAGACCTATGGAATAGTTGCAGGGTGATCAGTAGCCACAGAGTTTAGGAGCTGACTACCAAAGGCACCTAATTCGCCCTAGATTGTTTCATCTCCTTTCCATCTGCATAGGCATAATGACAAACTTGGATAGTCTGAAGGAGGATGCTTCCTGAATCAATGGGATATATCTAAGATAGCAGCATTCAAAGAGAATTGACCAGTTTCAGAATGAATTTCCGCTCTCTCTCCACCTGTCTGAGCTTGGGCACTTTACTTAGCCTCTTGAGCTCCAATCTTCTAATCAGTAAAACGAATGATAGGATGACTGCCACCTCCTCCTAGGGTCATTGTGAGGATTAAGAAAGATAATAATGGCTACCATTTCTTAAGTGGCTCTTATCTGTGTGCTCCACTGATAAGTGACTTATATCCCTTTTTAAATCTTCAAAACAGCCCTGCAAGGTTATTCTGAGTACTGAAACTGGGGCTAAAGGATGATTGGATTTTGGCCTCAAACCACACAACTTGAAACTGATGGAATGAGATCTAAATCCAAGTTTGTTCAGGCCTACAGCTCTTAGGCTGGGCATGTCCCAAGGATTTAATGTAGGAGGTTGCCTGGGATATAATAGGTGCTCAAGATACACAGGTTGTTTACATTCTAATCTTTCTTCAAATAACTGAAATTCCATGAGAGTGCTTAAAAATTATTTTTTCTAATATCAGTAGTTAAAAGGCTGCAAAGACTGCCTCCCTCGAGTTACAAAGATATGGAATGAAACGAGCTATTCATGATACAATATTTTTGTGCAGTTGAGATGTAGGTTCATACACAGCCTCAAAAAATGTTGAGCGATAATTTGAGTGGAAAGGAGCATTACCAAGCCTTTATCTTTGTTACAAAAGATGCCTGTAATATTCGACAGGCATTATAACTAAAGGAACATGAATTTTTTTATAAACTGCCAATTAGACTGTATTTATTTAAATAGAAAATCCACAAGTTACAGTTTTATCATTATAAAGTTTTAGAAAACTGAGTTCTAAATTCAGTTTTTCACAGAAGTCAATTTCTTGGGGATGCAGAATGTATAAGTCACAGGAGAAAGAAAAAGATAAATAGATAAACCCTAAGGTCAGTAAAAACAAAATAGCCATCAAAATGGGCCGGTAAGATTTATGAAGATGAAAACTTCTGATTCAGTGGTTAAGACCATCAAATGCACAAGTGCTACAAATAAATCATTATTCTGAGAAGTAAATAAATACGGGGAAACCCTTATTACCTATTTAAACTAAAACCACAACTAAGTTTTTATCGTCAAAGATTGCTGGGTTAGAAACTCTCCAGTGTTTGCTATGATGCTGGCTCTCATGTCACCGGAACCTTCCCCATTAAAAAAAGAAAATATGTGGTTGAGTTTGTAACGGGGAGGAATCACGCTTGGAGAATCACATGCAGTCCGTGACAGACACATCAGCTGTCGACTGGCAGCTCCAATGCGGTGCTTCTGTCAGAGCCACCAGGCCATCCTTGCTATGGTCATTTCTGGCGGCATGAAAGTGGGAATTTCAAATTAAAATGATTATCTGGCATGAGGATATATTAACAATTAATGTATTTAGGCAGGAAATCCCCAGATTTCAGCATCCATATTTTTTATTTGCGTCCATGTCTATGTCCATATTCATTTCAGTGTCCTTGAGCTTTATTATTCCAAGTAGCTTTCATGAACCCATGTAGAACATTGCAAAATGTTTTTGGGTTATATAACATTGGTATCCACCACATATATTTTGAGTGTGTCTTAGCAACCCAGCTTCTCAAAATCCACTCAGTTCAGACACACATGCTGCCCATTCAATCAGATTATGATTATGAAAACTCCCATCAGTTAACAAATCCTCATTTCTATGAGATATATTTGAGACTTTGATTCATTAAACATACTTTATCCAACAGAAAGATTTTGTTGCAAGAGACAGAGAATGTCTTTGACTAACAAACAGAAAAGAACTTTGTTGGAAGGATACGGGGGGGAAAAAGATCACCTCTTGGCCAGGGGACGGTGGGGGTCTTGACCCACATTTTCCAGAGCATGGAAAGGTATAGCTCCCCAGTGCAAAGTGAGGATCTGCTCATGAGATTAAAGATAAAAAGGAGACTGCACAAATAAAACTCCTCACAGGCCCATCTTCACACAAGGGGGATGTGCCAACAATATCAACTATGTTAGAAGACAGTGTATTCCTTGATAAGGAATTCAGGCATAAGATAAAATATATATACCACAAATGCTCTGAATTCCAGAAAATCGAGGACAGACAAGATGTAGGGAAAACTGATTTAAGAATTTTCAACTTAAAAATGAATACACTGAAATGTAGGAACCTGGCTCATTTGGATTTCTCCCAGCAAACTCCCCTATCACTTACTCTCATAACCCCACCATTTGTTTTCCTTATCACAGTTCTAATTTAATGTGTATTTGAGTTATTATGTAATTAATGCCCATGTCCTCCATTATACCTCAAGCTAGAAGAGGGCAGGAACTCCGCCTGATTTTGCACACCCTTGTTATGCCACCACCTAGCACAACACGTGTCCCAGCTGACGGAATGAAATCCCTTGAGAGAAATGTCAGTAGTGTGGCATCGCTCTCACCGCACCCTAGCAGAAAATAACTACATCGTGAGATTCATTATCATGAAAAATACTATTTGTAAAGCAGAGCCAGTCATCAGTATCCTGATTATTTTGGTTTTTTAAAAAGGGTATTTCTTGTCCGCAAATTCATATTTTAATCAGCACCTTAGGACCCAAAAATGAATGGGAGTATCTGCCTCCTCAAGGAAAGAATGCACTGCAATTTTTGCCAGCTACCTGGTCCTCAAAATCCCTTCATTGAGTTGCTTAAGGAAATCCTCCCTCTCATAAATCTCTATCAGCCATCATTAGTCAAATTATGTTTGCCTGGTGTTCCCTTGTAAATCCTGCAAATCTGTTTCCTGTACTCTCCCCAAAACTGATGGGGAGTTAATTGCTCTGTAATTGCTTGCTATGTTTCATGTCCCCATCATAAGTAATGTTGCCACGTTCTCATCCTCAGCCCCTGATTCGGCAACAGCCAGTGGCTAGAGCTAAGAGAGGAGCAGTGATGAAAATAACTTTGTTGCAGCAAGACCTAAAATGGCAGAATTGCCTCAAATCAAAGTAGGCTAATAAAAAGAGAAGAAATTAGCTAAACAAAGTATTGCCTACACACAGATCCATTAAATATAGAAAATTAAAGGTGACGTAAAAGAGAATAAGGTTTTTAAAAATGTGTTGAAGATTCAGTTTGGATTTCTCTTGTCTCTTTTTCTCTGAGATAAAATTTCCTTCACAAATGTCCTTTTAGAAGAAAATGGGGCATTATAGATCTTCCCCAAAGATATATTTCTTTCTCAAAACAAATTCTTCCTTTTAAAAATATTTAGTAATTAAAACAACATACCAAATGTTCAAATTATAGCATAGTATCAGTATAATATACCTATGCAATCCACATGATGAAATGATAAGTTATGAAGCACATGCTTAAAAATACTATAAAACCTTATGCGAGCATGAAGACAATCTTGGAGAATCACTGAAATACTGTTAACTTTTGTAAAAATCAAAATCGAGGAAGGCATTTTAACCTTTAAAATAACACTTGTAAATACAAGGGATTTATTATCTTACTCTTCTTTTAAATGCTCTGTAATAGAAGATTCAGCCCATGTTACTTAACCCAAGGTCATTTTTATTTATGGCTCTATTTGTTGAGTTATGATGAAGTTGGAAGAAAAGACTGTAACCAGAGATGAAAAGTATTAATATATTTGTGTCTGTGATTTTAGGGAGTCATCAACCACACAATTTATGCTCTGAATCCTAATTGTTAAGATTCTGTACCATTTCATGAACAAATATATGAAACCTATGGGTCAGATTTTCTTTCTGCAAAGCTCAATCAGTATTCATTTGGAAAGTATAAGACTTCAGATCTTACCTATATTTCAGACGCTTCGGTGCTTTGAGTCAGCCTTAAATGGCAGGGCCTGGGAGTCTGTTCCTCCTTTAATACAGTCAGCTAGCATTTTAGTGTTTATAGACATAAAACATAAAAAAATAATATTTCCCATGGCAAACATTGAGAGAGGCAGATGCTTTACAAGTCCAAATTTTTAAGCATTTTTTTTTATTGTAACAATTTTTGTAAAACAGTTTTAACTCTAAATGATGAAAATCTTACACAGGAATGACTGCTACATTTTTAATGTACCCAAAAGAGAAAACTATTTTTTGGTAATCTTGTGAGTGGAGAAAAAGCCAACTCTTCATGTTCAAGAAGTGCTGACTGAAAGACAAGGATTTGGTGCAACTCATTTGCATTTGTGGCACCTTTTGGGACCTCCTTGTTCCTGCCAAACTTAATTTCCCTTATTAGTAAAGCAAATACATTAAATTTCTTTTTTAATGCATGAATCAAATTAGCAGTGAGAGCCATTCTGTTCTCTTTTGCAGAAGGTCATGCATACAAGGAAGAGGCATATGGAGCTGTTTCAGGAACTAAATCAGAAATTTCAAACTTTGGATAGATTTCGGGATATACCAAATACAAGCAGTATGGTGAGTACACTTTGCTTCGTCTGCGCCTGAGACCCTACACTGATAACAAGTCATGTGAGCTGTTATCCCTGCCCTCCGGGAGCCCCTCGTTGTCTTGGAAACAAGAATGGGATATGTAGAAAAAGGAATAATGCCCCCCCACCACCACCACCAGATGTACTGTGGGATGTGCTAAGAGGCAAACTAGGAACAATAGAATCTTTAAGCATTTTTATTCACATTTCAGATGTTCTCATAAGCTTTAACTGAAATTAGTTATATATCAAAAATGTGTTGGCTTCACCTGGTTCTTTAGTCAGACTTAAAAATTCATTCAAATGCCCAAATAACTAAGTTTTTCAATTTTCCGTGAAGGCCTGGCATTTTAAGTTTGTAAAATGTAAATATTACATGTACAACTCAATTGAATTGTTACCGGAAACCAGAGGGGTAGGTTTTATCTCCAGGGGATTTGGGAGACACATCAACACTGAGGGCTTTGATTGTTGATGTGACCATTCTCTTCTTACTCATTCACACTTCTACAATCCTAGCATCTGACTTCATCAAATAAAATGATATTTTGCAGTTACTATGTGCATGGCACCGTCAGAGCTCCAGAGAAGGCCGCCTAATTATTTGCAAAGGCGCTGGCCCAGGAGGCTAGAAAGCGGTGTAGCGGTAGGAGGCTCAACAAGAGCAGGCTGACCGTGAGCCAGTTACCCAGCTCCAGTGTCTGAAGTTCACTGTTCTCCTAGGCTGAGCATAGGAAGCAGTCATTAATATGCGCTTCCTTCGAGCCTCACAGCACTTTCCAAAGCAGGCGGGGCTCTGGAGAGGGTAGGGAGCTGAGACTCAGCAATAAGAGAAACAGCTGGACTGCCACTTGACGCCGCTCTCCACACAGATGAGGTGCTCGTTCTTTTCCTGAACCTCTGCAGTCCTTGGATGCACCCCCCCCCCCGCCTCCTGTCCTTCTGAGACACACACACACACACTCTCTTTCTCTCGCTCTCTCTAAGATACATGCCCTTTGATCACTTCTAACTCTAGTGACTCTTGTATATGTGTGTTATGAGTCAGTCCAAGCTTCCCAATTAGTAACATTAGCTTATCAAGAGCAAGAATATATGTGTCTTTATGTTTTCCTTGTGTTCCTCTCAGTACTAGTACAGTGCTGGTCGTGGTAAGTTATCAGTAAAGGGCTGCTCTTGATTTATTAAGTATCTATGATACTTCAATCTGTGCTTGTTAGATGACAGTTATAAGAAATATACTTTGACTCTTAATTGGCCTATAAATAGTTTAGGCATATATCTACCTATTGTCCTCCTTACAGCAGGAATCATGCGTTATATGTAATCACCAATACAATGCTAGGCACATAGAAGACACTTAAATGTAGTGAATGGTTCTTCCTTATCTCCAAATATTATGCCGTCAATTTTTAGTTAGCAGTCAAATGAGAACCGCAGCATTGAGATTAGACCCAAGCACATGAACTACTCATTTTGGAATATTGAGAGCTAACGTTGAAATAAATTGAAGAAACTTTATATTTACAAATCTTGAAAGGGTTGTGCAACAGATAGAGCTGGCCAACTGCTATAATATGATTATAATTTCCCCTTGTTCTAGGGTCTGGCTATTAAATCATTAATGGCACACACATCTGTATCTCAGTTTCCAGACAACCAAAATCATCTTCTAATTACACCACATTTCTGTAGCAGCATGTCTTTCCTAGAAAAGATTTATAAATATTTATCACTGGGGAGGTAGGAGTAGGAAAGATAGAGCTGACATTGCTGCTTGACTATTGTCCAAACTTTCTGAGAACTGCAAAAAGTTTTTTATTCAGTTTTGATTAATAATGAACACGTGAGTCCATTATCATTAATTCTGTCACAATATGGAGTGGCATATTGCTAATGAAAAACTGCATAATTGAGTAGAGAAAGACATTTTCAAAACAAAAATCTTGGTCAAGTTTTCCCCCACCCCACCCCTCTTTTTTTTTTTGGCAACTACCTCACACCACCTGCCTAACACAGCAAATGATGGCCACTGTGTAGAATTTGGGGAATCAAAGGCAAAAACCAAAAGACCGTTTAGTCCACTTCCCTGCTTGCAGGCAGGACAGCATTTAAATCGCAGACAAAGAAAAGGTGTTGTTAAAAGAACTCTTATACTTTGCCTGTGGCTCACAAACTATTCTCCATCAAGATCTCTTTTTCCCAAGAAGTTGCTCCCAATTTTTGCTTTTAGAATATAGAATAAACATATCCCTTTTCACTTTGTCCGCAGTATCAATAGATTGGCAGAAGGGAGGGAAGAAAAAGAAAGAGGAAGAAAAGAGTCAAGGGTGGAGGGAGGGAGGGATTTATCCACAGGTGAGACCTAGCCTGCCCCTGGACCCAAGAGCCGTGGGAAACAGTCAGCTCTGCTGTGTGGCTCTGAATTGTCATGTTCAGCTAACACTCTATTTCCAAAAATCAGCATTTTTGGAGGTTTCATGTGTGTTGGCTTATATTGAGTTTACAATGGATTTGGCCTTTTTCACACATCTCAGTTTGACTCCGTCATCTCTCTTCTGTGCCGGAACTCAAAACATAAATAAAACACAGCTGCATAAATTCAGGACGTTATACTAACCCTGATTGAATCTTACAAGACTCAGGCCTCCTTTGAAGCCTTTCCTGGCCCCTGTAGCTCTCACTGCCAAATTCAATGATCTCTTTGGGCTGGTCCACAGTTGACCATTCATTCACTTGCACCACAGAAAATGTTACACCTTCCCACATGAGTCTGTAGGCTCTGTGCTTGTCGCACCCAGCCATACAGGAAGAGCCACAGCCTGTGGGCACCATTCCTTGACTACCAGCCCTCCACACTCCCTGCAGACCCCGCGCCACTCTGCTTGCTGGGTGCAGTAGTTCTTCAGCACTAAGGCAGCATGGGGCTTCTCACCCAAAGGGTATCCACACATTCGTGAACAACGGCGAGAACTCAGTTCAGCTGGGAGAGCCATGGGATGCCAGAGGAGATGAACATGAAAGCCAACCTTAATTTATTATCCACTAATAGAACCTCCCAGAAATGCAATCAGTCATGCACGGGCAGGAGTACGCTTTGAAATCAGAATCTAGACATTCAGACAAAGTTTTAAATTGGCCACTTTCATTCATGTTTCTATGGTGCTTGATCTTCAAAATATAAAAGGAAAATCATACCGGTTCCAAACATAATGCAACCCCTATTTTCAAAGCAAGTGAACTAACACTTTACATACCAGGAGCCCTTTTAGGATTGAACTTTCTGTCAAGCTAAGGATTCTCAGAAGAATCCTTATTTAGACACAGCCCTACTAAGATAGAGAAGTCCACTCTGTGGCTTGATTCAACACAACTCATGCCAGTGAATGTTTCAATGGCTGATTGAGGGTTCAGGTCACTGTAGTGTCCCCAACTACAAAATAAATTCCAAATGTATGAGGCTGGCCTGTAAAGCCCCTCATTCACCTTCTGCCTGTTTTTGTTTTTTTGGCTTGTTTTGATCTTCTTCCTATTCATTTATACTGCACCTAAAGTAAATCAGTCACTTTTCTCAGAGTTGTCCCGTTTCCATGCTCTCTGGATTTTTACTTCTTTGTCTGCCTGACAGTTCAGCCATCCAATGTCACATATATCTTCATGACCAAGCCTGTCATTCTAAGCCGGCCCTGTTGTCACTCTTATCAGTAAGGTCTATGTACTTTCCACAAAAAGAAGCCACCTCTCCACCTCCTCGATCGTATTTACATAGAGAGACGTCTGTATTTTTATACCTCCGCTTAACTATAAACACCTTCATAATAAGAACGGTTACTATATTGTGAGCATTTACTAAATGCCAGGTGTTATGCTAGGCAGTTCCACTTTTTATTTTTGCAACCCCACAAAGTAGGTAATGATCTACCAATTCCTTTGGCCCACGATACAAAGCTTATTTATCTCTGTTTTACAAATATGAAAGCTGAGGGTCAGAAAAGTTGAGTAAATTGCTCAAGGTCACATTTATACAAAATGGAGCAACTGGAGTTTGGACCTGCCTGTATCAGGCTTTGAATCTTACGGTCCCTGGTGGACCGTGCTGCTTTTCCACATTTGATTCAT
Source organism: Mormoops blainvillei (assembly GCA_004026545.1). NCBI lineage: Eukaryota > Metazoa > Chordata > Mammalia > Chiroptera > Mormoopidae > Mormoops > Mormoops blainvillei. Next base: position 26,582 of record PVJD01005918.1, read on the forward strand.
CGCCCTATTCTCCCTAAGGCCTAACACGATGCCCAGCACAGAGCAGCTGACAAATGCTGGTTGAAGGGAGGCAAGGAAGGAGAGAGGGGAGAAAAGAGGGAGAAAAAAGGGGTGAGTTGCAAGACTATAGGGCATGAGACTTTAGGATATTATACTAAATCAGAATTAACCCCTGCACATATTCTACAGGTGAACTTTTAATTAAATCTTTACTTCAGCTATTTTTTCTTGTATGTTGTCATAATGAGGCTAATAAGTGCTTAAATGTCTATTGTACTGAGGACTTTTGATAATTTATTTTCTAGTTATGATGAGTTGTCTCATCATACAGCTTGTCTCTTTTCTTATCTATACTTTAGAATGATTTTTAATATACTGAGTAGAATGCAGATAATTCAAGTGCCTGTTCTATGCTCCCCCTGCTAGTTGACTATAATTAGTTAAAGGCCAGAATTTGGGGTGGGGAGGGAGTAAAGAACACGTTCAGCAAAGTAGTTGTTTCAGTTTAATTTTTTCTGAGGAGCTTTCAGTCATGATTGCCTGCTTGTTCTCTGATGTTACTCAGCTTTGTCTATTCTATTCAAATTCCCTCATTCTACAGAAATCTTTAAACAATACTTACTTAAAATAAAGCAAGTTCACCACAAAATCTTAGCAAATTATTACGCTACAAAACCTCAAATGATGTCCACTCATGTATGTGCTGAGCACCTATAACCCACAACATGACAGGTTTGGGTGGAGTCATAATTATGCAGATCTTAGGTAACAGGAGGGTATACACTATGAAACGTAAGAGGGAATGGTAGCTGGTAGTTTTTTTTAAAAGCCTTATGTTGCTGGATATATTTTCTAAAAAGCTGTGCTCTTTGAAGGGAAGAATGATTTTTATGAAGTTAATATGCCACTCAAATATATAAAAAAATTGTGAGGAAGGAACAGCAGGAAAAAACAGATTATACAGCAGAACATAGCATCATTTTAATATTCTAAAAAGGATAATTTCTTGAAAAAAAAACCTAGGCAAAGATCGTGATCAAAATTCAGTTTTATGAAATATGGCCAGTTTGCGAAACTGTTTCCATTATTATATAACATGCCCCATTGCATATCCTCAGATTGTGTTTATCTCACCAGAGATTCTGACAAACACTTAAGCTAGCTGCACGTAACCTGAGCGGTAATTTGGTGCTGCTTCCTACCTGAACGTACAGCCACCCTGACATTTCACAAGATACCCAAAACAAAACATGGTCTACTTTGCCTTCTGTAATGCTATTCACTTCCTCTGATTGCTGGAGAATTTTAGGGTAACTTCAAGAAGGTGTTCATCAGTTTGTTCAGTGAAAGAAAACTGAAATCAAAACCATTTCCTGCAGCTGGCCACAATTTTAAATCATCTCTGTATCACATAAACTGGGTTAAGGTTACAAACACACTCTCTTCCTGGAAACTTCAACCAGCAGCAATCCTAGTCATCAAATAAATGACTCTCTTCTCTCTTCTCAACAGGAAAATCCAGCACCAAACAAGAATCCATGGGACACTTTCAAAAACCCCAGTGAATACCAACATTACACCACAATCAATGTCTTAGATACAGAGGCAAAGGATGCTTTGGAACTGAGGCCAGCAGAGTGGGAGAAGTGTCTGAATTTGCCTCTGGATGTGCAAGAGGGTGACTTTCAAACAGAAGTTTAACAAAATCAAAATGGACTGAGGTGGAGACAAAATTTATTGCACTGACACTTAAGACTTGGGAAGGCTGACATTTCTACCTGGACAGGGTGACGATCCTATGTCAGGACCTTCACGTGCCAAATGTCAGTGGTTTTTGCATATGGTAACTTCTCTCTAGTCAAGCTAGTGGAGAGAGGACCAGGTGTACAGTTCTGACCATCCTGTGTTGTAAGTACCTGTGGAATGGATTTGTAAGGTAATCTTTATAGATAAACCTCAAGCAACGATTCATGTTGTAACCGCTTCATATGGTTTAGTTTTCAAAAAACTTCACCATGAAGCACAATGTATATATTTATGCAGTTTTTAAAGTTTATAACAGTCTGTTTGGCCATTACTACACTTTTTACTTTATAATATAAAAGCAAAGTTTTTGTCATTAAATGAATGTTTGTTGAGCTACATTCTTCATTGCTTTAAATGCAATAAAGTAATAATCTCACTTTTATATGAATAATATATTTCACATCTTTATTATTGCAGTTTTCTCTAGAAAGCTCTGAGTAGCTTTCTCTGCTGCAGCTGTGTATAAAATATTTAAAATGTTGTATGGTGTAAATAAACTTTTGTCTACATATCAGTTTTTTAGTGCATTTTATTTTAGATTTGTTGAATGGAAATTTACATATTTATAAACTTTTTTTTGAATACAGATATTGAAAATGTATTCATGGTTTTAATAGCATACCGTTATTACTCCTCTGAGGCTAATGATTTCTCCAATGTAATAGTAGGTTTGTTTAGTGCTTCTGTATTTTCTACGCAAACACCCTTTGGAAAAATGTACCATGTAAATGGAGCTTGTCAGAAACCTGCTGCCATCATACTGTTACTTATATGTTTTTTTCTACCTTGTGGCAAAAAGACAACTAGTAGAAAACAGTAAGTTACCACACAAAAAAATAATACAGGGAAAATGTTTATTATAAGTAAAGAAGTTCACTGCATGTTTCACAGAAGAAACTTGTACTACAGTTTTTCATAGCATACAAAAAAAAAAAGAACTTATTCAGGGTTTTAAGAAATCTGTACCTTCTCAAGCAGAAGGAAGAGGGGAGCGGATGTATTCGGTACTAGATGAGTTCTCTCTGGTTTGAAAAGTGGGAAGTCTGAGGTGAGCTGACTGCAAAGCAATCCCTAGTGTCCTCCCTAGTGTCAAAGCGACGTGGGTGACATGGCCCTCTTCCCTCAGAGCTGCTTTAACTTGGAAATGCCATGTAAGGATTTCAACAACGTCCTCGTTTTTTCAAGGAATGGATGATGAGATGTGTTTTTCAGTCTGAGAGAAATAAAGGGAGTGGAGAGGTGATGGCCAAAAAGTTCGTTTAGTTTTTTCTGTACGATGGCTCCAGTAGCGCTTCGTTGTCTTTAACTTCATTCAAAACAATTTCTTTAGATTGTATTGTGACAACTGTCCCATCAGTGTGCATTAAAAAAAAATCAAAATAGATGAATTTTTGTGCAGCCATTTTAATGTTGAAGATGGAAGAAAATATACACCATTTTTGGCATATTATGTGTTATTATTTCAAGAAAGGTAAAAACAACCGGAACATGAAAAAGGATTTGTGCAGTGTATGGAGAAGGTGCTGTGACTGATCGAACGTGTCAAAAGTGGTTTGCAAAGTTTCTTAGTTCTGTTAACATTATGGCCAACTAATTATTTGCTGTGGGGCTGTCTTTTGCACTGGAAGATGTTGAGCAGCACCCCTGGCCTCTACCCACTAGAAGTCAAAATAGTGGGAGATAGCCAACATATCAAAATACCCAAATCAATAAAGTTATTGGTGAAAGTAAAAAATGTGTCTTATTTTACGGAAAAAAAACTGTACGGACTTTTTGGCCAACCCAATAGATTCGTTTGTTGTTAAACCTAAGATGCATTGTTTTCTGTGGTCTGTCAGAAACTCAAGTAAGCTGCTCCTGCCGCCCGGGACCTTGGGGACCCCACCCTGCAGGCCTTGAGGCCGGAGACAAAGGTGCTTCAACACTCAAGTGCGCCACTAAGCTAGAGCCTTAAAAGCCGTCCAGCTCAGGCTGAACTCCTGTCAGAGACTTATAATGTTCTCAATGTAAAGATGTTAAAAATATATTTTTAATCAGGTTTTAAATATCAAAGTTACATCATTATGCAAAAAAGAGTATACCTTAACTAAGGACCGATTTTTCAATAAAATAAACTTCATGCTAATTATAATGTAACTGTAATATTAAATGCCTATAAATTTACAAGATACTTCCTACTGATAGGAATAGAATAATATTTAATATATTCCTCTTTCTGTATATCTAACCATCTATATCATCTATCTGTAGGTTTATATCTATAGATAAATATACATATATATGTATGTGTCTGTATACATACATACTATACATATATAGATTCATAATGCTCAGCTCCTCTCAGTAACCTGTAAAGTGAATGAAAATCATGTATGCAGTTCCCATTCCAAATTGTGAAATCTTGACGAAAAAACCCATGATAAGCATATGCTTGAAAACATAAAAGCTATGTTTAAAACACAAATCCAACATATTAGACTAATATTTCTTGTAAAACTGTAATATTCACTAACATAAAACAAAATCTTACATTTTTTACTTCTGTTTTTCTCTAATTCTAATAACTTGATATTACATTAATATACAAAAACTAACCAGAAATTGCATACTTAAAAATGTTCGGGTGAATTTTTTGGTTACTCTAAGAAGGATGCCAAGGTGTAGTGGCTCTTTTTGTTTCTCAATCTAGAAGAAGAAATTACAAGTCAGGAAGTAGTAGCAATCACAATTTTAAGGAAGCTCTCTTCTAGTCCATTCTTTACGTTTCCGCTGCACTCACACACGCACTCCACCAAAGCTGAGCTGCAGCTGAGCCCTGACACGCTTGTGGGCAGGCACCTCTGAGCCCACTGCACTCACGACCTGCCGGGATCTCTGTGCCCCTGAATTGGACATCCTTCCCCTTCCTCCACATCCAAATTTTACGTATGCTTTAAGGTACACCTTCCTATTTCATATTCATGAAGTTTTATATGATTTTCCAAACTAGAAATAATTTCTGCTGTGAACACTTAACGACACTGCTCTGTACCTCTCTTAGGACTTTTAAAATATTTTATCTTGTTATTTATACACATTTCTGATATCCTCTGGTGGACTGTAAGTGCCTGGAAGGCAGGATTCATGTCTGTTCCATTTTTGTATCTCTTAAGGGACCTAGCACAATAATGTTCACACAATAAATGTTTATTGAATTATTTGTGGAATTTTTTTAGTATTGCTTACAGTCATACATTCATATCAAGTCACACATCCTAAAAAGTGCTTATTGAACAGCTATTATGTGTTTATTCATATGTTAGGGGACTATAGGGTCTCTAAATTTAAGTAGCTCACAAATTAAAAATATAAAATACATATATGAAGTGAGTAATAATATTATTTAAATATTAATAAGCTCATATTACCCTTTATTGTCTTTTTGTCCACATAAAGCAAGAATTACCCTAAAGAAATAGAGGCTCGACATACAGATGGCCAACAGACATATGAAAAGATGTTCAACATCACTGATCGTCAGAGAAATGCAAATCCAAACCACAGTTAGATACCTCTTAGAATGCCTATCATCAGCAAGTCAACAAATGACAAGTGCTGAAAAGGATGTGGAGAAAAGGGAACCCTTGTGCTACTATGGAAACCGGTACGGAGATTCTTTAATAAATTAAAAAGAGAGCTGCCGTACAGTCCAGCAATTCCACTTCTGGGTATTTACCCAAAGAAAACAAAAACACTAACTCAAAGATATATGTCCATTGCTCTCCTATGTCTACATGCACTCCTATGTCCATTGCTGCATTCACAGTACTAGCCATCTTTGTGGCCATCAGTAGAGGCATGGATACGGATGGTGCGGCACATATACACGATGGAATATTTGGCAACAGAAAGAAGGAGATCTTGTCACTGTAACAACATGGATGGACCTAGAGGGTATCAAGCTAAGCGAAATAAGTTAAACGGAGAGAGACAAATACCACATGATTTCATGTATATGTAGAACTTAAAAACAAATGTATAATTAAAACAATAGACCCATAAATATAGAGAACGAGCTCGAAGTTGCCAAAGGGGAAGGGGGTAAGAATATGAATAGGCAGATAGATAGAAAGGTAAAAAAGAAATCGCTATGAAAAGACATGGGGCTCGGAAGAGCCCAATTTACATTAGGTAAATGACCTACCTAAGATCACCATAAATAAATGACAAACCCAATATTAGAGCCCAGGACTTCTGACTTCTACTCTGGGGCCATTACCAATACAATAGTATTTTTACCTGTTCCTTCCAGGTAATTAAGTTCCCAACAGTTTCATGGAGATGTTTCTCAGGCAAGTAGTGGAAGCATAAAACTAAAAACATGCATCAACTATTATGGGGGCAGTACAGTCAGGAGCTGGTAGTAGCAGAAAAGCATGGTTGATCCAAAATAACAGGTGAGTGCAATGTTAGTAGCACAATGGTGAGTACAGCTGCCTTCCAGAATAACAAATGATCTTAAATGGATTTGGTTCTATAATCCATTGTCCGCTATTTGCACCTACTTAACTTTTCAAATCCTCTTAAACTGTAGTTGCTGCCATTTCATTACTTTTGGGATTACCTGCACTTATGCAATAGGACATGAAAAAGAAGCAAACCTGAATTTCAGACTGGCTTTAGACAGTCTATAAAACATACAGCCACTTAAAAAAAAAATGTTGCAGTCAATAAACTTTTGAAGTTGTTGCTTCAGAAAATTTAATTTGTAAATTTTGAATCATTCTCAGCTTCCTATAAAAACTTTTAGTTTTCCAGAGTTATCTATGTCAAAAGCAATTAACTTCTACAAATTTGTAGTATTTCATCAAAGAATATGAATTAAATATATGTCTAGCATGTTGGTGTACACAAAATTTTCCATGATGCAAAATCATCTAGCCCCTGAGATGCTTCTGTAGTTAAATGTGTAACTGGGAGGAGTACAGCAGAAAAGAGATGTAAGAACCGAGAACCACAGACTGTAGGGATAGAATAAATTTTGGCAACCAATGAAAATGGCAACCATTTTCAGGTGTTGAAAAACCAATTCAGATTTAGATAAGGATAGACTTTATTTGAAAAGACTATTGCAATAGGGGCACAGGGACTATTTTTAATAGGAATACCACTTCAACAGCAAGATGTATTAAGCATCCCAGACATCAGACAGAAAGGGATTTTCTTTTATAGGGAAGAGTCAAGACGACTAGGAAGACTGGTTGTGAAAAAGTGGGGTAAGCAGGTAGTGTAATCAGTAGTTGACCAGGAAGAATTTTTATCTGTGGCCAGTCAATTCTTGGAGAGATGGTATAGGGGAGGTTGTTCCTCCTTTCAGTGCTTGGTTAATCGCCCAAAACTTGTTTAAACCCAAGAGTGGGCCAAAGTTCAGGGGCCTGGGGGAAAGCAAGTTTGGTTAAATTGAGTTACAGAGTATTTTTTTCACATTGGTCAATGGGGACAAACAGTTCAGTAAGTAATTTCTGAGACAAAGACTAGGAATTTTGGAGGGTCTGTATCTGACTTTGTCACAGGTAAGCAAGAAGTTTGTCTGAGAGTCTTATCTAAGCAACATTGGGAGGGAGGCTCTTTGCAAGAAGTCAATCCTGGAACACAAAGGAGTGGAGGCATTTCTTGACCGTTGCAATTTTCCGAGGACATAGAGCTCGGGTAAAATTCAACCCTGATGCAGTGGAAGAAACTAAGTCCTTTGGGATGAGAAGAATTTTTCAAAAATTGTCAGTGTTCAGCCAGCAGTAATTAAGAGAATTTCTCATATAAGACCACAAACATGGCTCTTTAAAGCAAAAATAATTCTAAAATGAAAGTGGTAAATATTTACAAGCTAGATGAGAACACCTGATTTTCTTTAATTCTGGGCTTACCAATCATCTCTTAGTTCGGACTCCTGCTTATACCTTTATACCATAGACCTTGTTGGTATTGAGATGCTGGTTCAGAAATATTTAGCTTTCTGAGATATAAAAACAATGGAACTTTGACTTGTATATCAGTGCTTAAAATATCATTAATATGAATCAGTGTCCACAGACCTGGCACCCAGATGTCGAAGCAACAATTACACAGGCAAGGAAGACTGTATTCAAGCTACTGCAATAGGGCAGAGAGGCCAGACGCAGTCTGAACTCAAATGGCTGGAACATTTTTAAGAGGCGGCATTTTCGCAGGGTTGTAGGCCATCGGTGTTTGTTACTTGGTCTTACCCCAAAGAAGTGTAGACTTTCTCATATCTTTATGACAGGAGGTAGATTTACACTGGGAGCAAGGTACCTGCTCAAATTAGTTTGCTGCTCTCCCGCAGAAAGTGGGAGATAGGTGCACTAACTTGATGATTAGTTACATCTCAAGAACACGGCTCAGGTCCTAGAGAAAGACGTAGAACTGGCCAGAAGCTTTGAAAAGGATTTATATTTCAAATAGGCAAATTTGAAATTTTACAATTACAAGTTTTCTAAAGTAAATAGGCTAAGAAGAGAGAAGTCAGGGGCCTAGAGTCAAGAAGCAGACTGTTTAAAATTTAGTGACGCTCAGGGGAATGCGAAGGCACTCTGGGTCCCAAGTAAACTATCAGGTTGACACCTAAAAACCAGCTAAATTGCTAAGTCTCAACCATGAGCCCAATCTACTAGAGGACAGCTGGACAGTCACCTCAAAACATCCAGCCAGAAACATCTTATGTAAAGTCAAGCTATTCATTGTGAAAATGCTGCTTCTGGTAGCAACCACGCATGTAAAACCCTAAAAGCCTGGTGAGGAGTGACTGAGTACACCTTCCTCCTCACCAAAGCCACCAGACACACTTTTAATAACCAATGTTCAGCCAAAAAAGAAGAGTCGGAGGTTAGAATTGAAGGTCTGCATTTCAATTCCTCTTCCTTTGTTTCATTGGCTAGAAGTTTGTGTCAATTTTCAGGCGAATGCCTAGTATTCTCTAGTATCGCTCTTTTTCTCACAACCTAGAGTTGCATTTCTAAAATTCAGAGTATTTTAGGAATAGGCTAGAAGATAATTTTATGTAGTAATTAGGTTGTACTCTATTTTGAAGTGAACTTTAAGTGATTTATAAAAATGTATACAGTAATATATTTATTCAATAATTATTAAGAACCAATTGCAGTCAAGATACTATTAGGAGATGGTGATTTAACAAAAAACAAAACATGCCCCCTATTTTCAAGGAACTTAGGATCTCTACAGACGCACAGACGAACAAATAGGGTTGCAATAATTTGATGGATCTATATAGAAAAGAACAAAGATTTTCCTATGAGAACACTTGGAAGAGGCACTGATATATGAAGTCTGTCCAGAAAGTATCTAGCCATGTACTATAAAAAATAGAGATATTTATTGAACAAGATACAAGAAACTTTGTACATAGGATAATGCCTCAGTCCCCTTCAAAGTAGGTACCTTGGGACCCCACGTATTTCTCCCAGTCGCCATCAGTCACCTGTCACATTTTCCTGAATCTCCTCGACTGTCTGAAATCTCTTCCTTTTCAAAGACAATTTTCATTTTGGGAAAAGCCAGAAGTCACAGGGCACTAAATCTGGGCTGCAGTGGGGCTGAGTCACCTGGGTGATTTGATGTTTTGCCAAAAAACTCTGCACGAGACGTGACGCATGAGCAGGTGTGTTGCTGTGAAGCTGCCAATCACCAGATGCCCATGGCTGCGGCCTCCTGAGTCATCCTAATAGTTTCCACAGAGGAATGTTTAAGTTTAATGTAAAATCTGATGCAGATTCATTGCTGTAGTCTCTCAGGCATTTAGAATGTGATGGCCACACAGTGCATGTGCTCACTCAACAGCGTCTACTGCCCCTACTAGCACAGTAAAGTTGTCATTATTGTTGCATGCACATTCCAGTCCAGTCTCCTTGGCTGCCAGGTTGCATCGATATCATGCAAACTGTTCCTGTTTTATTAACAATGGCTGGCCTTTTTCCACAGAGTCTCTCTCTCTCTCTCATTCATATATGTATAGAATATATATAGATAATGTGTGTATGTATGTATATATATGTATATATATGTATATATACTTATACACACACACATATACACATACATACACACACATGCACACACCCTATTGGTTCTATTTGTAGAATCCTGACTAATACACGTAAATACTTGACAACCAAGTACAATCACCAAAAAACAGCTTTTCACAGAGTCAAGACATTGTGCTACAAGTAAAAAGCTCTTTGCGTGATTTGGCTGAATACAGAAATAAAAGGAGAACACCCATTCTACTTCAAGAAATCACACATGAGTGTGATTTTCCAAAACAGATGTTTAGGTTATAATTTTAAGGTAATTCTGAATGCTTATAAAACTATGTATAAATATTCATTCAAACTTCAAAATAAACCCATAAGGCAAGTTCTATTATTATTTTCATTTTACGAATAAGCTGAAATCCATAACTTTGATATCACACAAGGCAGAAAATGGCAGAGCCAGGATTTAGCTTCACAGTTTTGTCTCAGAGTCTAAGTTCCCAATTATTCTGCTGAAAACTGAATACTTTTTGGCAGCAAAAAGTTCAAGATTAAACTCACTGGCAAGTATTCGGATGAATTAAGGGCAGATCTGCAGAATTAGACAGAGAAACATGGGTACCCAGAGGACCACAAACCTCCCACAGAACAGTACTGAGAAGAACCACCAAGAGCTCCCTCAGAACACAAACTTGGATTTGACTCAATACAGAGGTACATGAGATACTGTGATCTCAAAATTCTATACCACAGAACATCAAAATGATACCATTTGTTTAGAGAATATGATCATCAGGTTACTAAATCATGTTGCTTTCATTATTATTTTTAAATTCAGCATACACAGAACATAAGTTTTAAATCACTTAATTTTCTAGTGAACCTTCTAAGATAAACTGGCTGCAAAACATAATTCAAGGTGACATATTAGTGTTAATCAATTAGATATTTGCTAAAAATTTTAATTAGGGCTCTAAAATTATGCATTTAAAGTCATGCATGCGGGTAATGGTCACATCAAAGGATGAGATATCTCTTATGGCCATATTATCTTCTGATTACAAAGTCATGTTATGGGGAGGGTGCTAGGGGAGATTGCATATATCTTTCTGTTCTCTACGATGGGGAGGAGGTAGGAAAACATATCCAATTCATTAAGAAGTGGTGCCGAGTTGATAATGTGAAAAGGAGCTAGGATATACCTTGGTTTGTGCCATTGTGAATCCTTGACCGTTGGAGGGATTATCACCACAAACTTTGACCCTCAAGGTAAAATTAAGACATAAATTATGAATAAACATCATTAGCCAGGGAATCATAAGGTAGTCTTTCTTTTTCTTACAGAATTTCCATCAAAGTGAGAAAGAACAAACTATCAAAGATGATTAAGTGTGTGTCCAGAGCTCACTAGCATTCAGTCAAATGAAGGAGACCAGACTTGGGTTTTGTTCTGTTTTGTTTTGTTTTTCATATAGCAAACTGCCATGCACTTTGGACAAAATGTCTAGCAAGTTATAGTTCTAATTTTGGGAGGACTAGCACATTATTCTTCAAAAAGAATTTATGCCAGTAAATTTCTTCAGCATTAGTATGACAGGATTAATAATGGTATCAAATTTGCCAGGTGAATTTACAGATAAAGTTTAAATCTTATACAGATTTTAATGCATAGTTGTTATTTGAGTTGGTAAACAAACTAAATGGAATGGCCTTAGACATATTGCTGTATGAACTCTGACCATCGGATGCCTTTAACAAAAACTGCGAAGTGCAAGCCCAGTGATCCTCACGTCGGATCCTAAGGAGGTGGGAATAGGGACGGCTCAGGGGCTTCATGTGCCTGATACTTGCTGATCTTCCCTTTCACGGGAGCGGAGGAAAAGAAAGCAAAGAAAGCAACTGCCAGGTCCCTCTCTTGCTACCTAACCTTCCCAATGAGCCAAGGGTCTGAACAGCAGAATGAAGAATGGAGTCGATTTATGGCACGACTGCCCCTACCTCAGAATCCAGCCATCTCATCACCTCCGCAGACAGATTCAGCTGCCGCCGTTTTTCCTAAAAAGAGGGAGGTCTACACAGATCGCTCTGAGAAAATAGCCTCCACCTTGAGACAACTGTGCTGAGAACTCTTCCTTACTTTTAGTTTAGGGTCTTGGAGTATAGACCCTAACCATGGCTGACTATGTATAGTCAAGTATACTTGGAGTATAGTCAGCCATTTTATTACCAGAGTTCCTTAGACCCAAAACAGACAGATAGGCCTAGTCAAATGGCCCATTAGCTAGATTTTGGATAAAGCACTTCATTTGCACAATCTCAGATCAGACAAGTAATTTTTTTCATGAAGAGGTGTGAATATAAAGCAATGCCACACATCGTGCTTTGAATTGAAGCTCTCCAATCATGGTCTTCCAGTATTTCCAATATGTGTCATCCTCATTTCCTTGAGAAGGTCATCTGCGAGGCTATGTTTGAGGAAACATGAGGATGCGCATGAAGCTGTACTGGGGCTGCTGGTGTAGTTGGAACTGTACTTGGGATAGAGCACCATCCTTGCATGGGCCAGGTGCTTTTCTCTCCCCGCAGAAAAGCACAGAAGAAGTAGCCAAAATAACTGTATCCCTGCAAGTTTGGCAGGGAATTAGAAAGCACTTCATAGAATACAATCTGTGGCCTTCTGTACAAAGACCAGGCATTTCTCAGTAGCATAGTTTCTTTGAGCAGCAGATCACTGATTTGGTGAAAAATTTTTATTAGACTCTTAAAAATGTTTGAATTATAAGTGGGGCTGTGGTCTTTTATTTTTTAATCATTTTTATGAAGATAAAAAAGAGTATCATAGCCTAGAGATTGTTTTGTACATATTTTAAAAAGTCAGTTCTATAAATATCATTGGGGAGTAGCCAAGAAATTGTTAACGACCACACTGCATACAGATTTTTGAGGAACCCAAGCAGAGACCCTCTGCCTGTTTACCCGACATGTTTTCTGGGATATCTCAGAGCTGAGGTTGCACATCTTTCTGTTGACATCGACATTATGACAACCACGTGTTTATAGAGCAGGATGCTAGCCCTTGTCCACGATTTCAAATGCTTCACTTCACCGCAGCTGTGCAGAGACCTTCCTGACCCTATTTTAATTAGTATAATTAACTTCCAATATTATATTTCTAGCATGCTAGATGTTTTTCCCCCCCAGAATTCATCATTTGGCACTTAAGGAGAAAAATCCCCCAAAATTTTCATCATTAAAATAAATCATCTTGCTTCCTTTATGCATCCAAGAAAAGCTAGTGGGCATTCACGGGCAACCTCCTCATTGTAAATCATATTCCTGCAAAACTGTGTACATTCCTATACTCTCTGGTCAAGTAAGGGCTGCCCCAGAAATACTTGCTATGTTGAAAGTAAGGAGGTTGATCAAGCCTTTCTACTTCTTGCTCATAGTCACATATGCAGAAATAATGGTTACTTAGAAATGACTTCCCTTTACCTAAGTTTCCAGCTATACATATACAAGTCTAGGAATCTCAAATTTCTATGTATAAGTTTTTCTACTTTTTAAAATTTTATAAAAAGTCAAATGGAAAAGAAGTCTTCAGAAATATAAATTAGAGAATAAATATCAATTTACTACCCTGAATGATCACCAGTGTTTTTCAGCAACATATAGATTAAAAACATGATCATTGTTTTTAGGGGCTGGGGGATGAGAAGGAGGAAAGAAAAAAAGAGGGGAGAGAGGGAGGAAGACAAGGAGAGTCTGAGAATGAATATTAACAATTAAATTGAGAGAAATATAAAAGGCATATATAGAAAGCAATTTAGGGACAAAAAAACAAATGTATGCTTCCAAGCTAGCCAAAAGCATCTATGACTCATGGGGATTACAAAGCATCTAGTCTTTGGTAGAAAAAAAACAAAAACCACCATGCATAAGGAAAGACCAGGAAACACTGTCAGTGCAGTGACTGGCATGGCACGACAGACAAAGAAAGGGAAGAAAGACAGACAGATGATGGAGATGCGGCTGAGACATTGAGATACCAACAGAGACAGTCAGCTATAGGATCTTCTGTAAAGACTAGTTTCCAGTGGTTACCCAACTGTGTGCCAGTTGTTGCTGTGAACAATGAATAAAGCATCTTAATTTATTTTCCAATACAGATTTTTCACCTGTGTGTCTCACAGAAATTGGTTTTCTAGTAAATTACATAAAATTACTAGGGAAACTTATTTATGGTACCACAGAAACACTGAGTATCTAGAGAAACTAATGCTGTTTTTAATCTAATGAAGTCAATTTTTATATTTTGCTAAAGTACTGGTCAAGATTAAGAATAAAATTTTGTCTTCAGGGGTCATTCAGCCTCAACTATTTACTGATTATGACCAAACCAAAAAAAAAACAAAACACTTAAAAACACTTATTCAAAAATATATTTGTATCCCTAGTCTCAACACAGATTATTTACAGTAGCCGACACATGGAAACAATATGTTATTAGAAGGGTGATTGGATAAAGATGTGATACATATATACAATAGAATGTTACTCAGCCAAAAAAGGATGAAATATTGCCATCTGCAACAACATGGATGGATCTTGAGAGTATTAGGCTAAGTGAAGTAAGTCAGAAGGTCAGATGGAAAATGACAAAAACTATATGATATCACCCATATATGGGATATAAAACAAAAAGCAACAAATGAACACACAAACGAACTCAGAGATACAGACAACAGAATAGTGATTACCAAAGGGAGACGGCAGCAGGGGGAGGGTGAAGAGGGTAAAGGGGGTCAAATACATGGTGATAGAAGGAGACTAGGTTTTGGGTGGTGAGCACACAATCGGGTATACAGATGTTGTGTTATAAAGTTGTGCACCTGAAATTTATATGTTATTAACCAATGTTACCCAAATAAATCTAATGATTAAAAAACCACTCTATTTCCAGTGGCCCAAAGGAACAACTGTTCTCATTACCTACGCATAAGAGATGAAAACAATCTGGATAAGAAAACATGTGGCAGAGAAGAATAAAAATAGGGAAAAAAGAAGAGGACATTTGTTCACGGAAATAACTGTTTTCTAGTTGTATAGGAAGTGGGAGGGCAAAGTAGGACTATTAGTAACTAAGTACCTGAGGAAGAGTGTGTTGGATCTGAGGATGCCTTGAGGTCTATCCTAACTTAAAGAGCCTCATGATTCTGAGGAAGAATTTTGACTCAGAAAATTTATAAACACTGTATTAGTCACATTAGGAAAGTAGATAACGATCACATTGGGGAAATGTGTGTCAATTAAGAGGCCCTGGAATTTTTTATTGCATGGCAGAAGTTTCTGTAACATAAATCTTCTCCATGAAATGCCATCTCATTACCAGCCCACGGTTTGTAAGTGATATAAAAGTGTTCCAGGCTTCTGTCCTGAGGGAAGAAGTTCATGGTGCATATATCATTTTACTATTTGACAAGGTCTTTAAGAGTTCACAGTATTTTTTTTTCCTAACAGTAAATTTCTGTTTTTACTGAAAGTGAAATCATGATGCTTCCAAACTCTCTTGAAAGAAAGTTCACACTGTATGACCATCATCACATGCCATCACGTCACAGGAGGTGGCTTGTGGTGCCCATTGCTGTTCTGGAAATACAACCTGGTTACATAATCTGAGAGGTGAGATCATAGGAAAATGCTTTCTTTCTCCAGGGAGAGTAAGTGGATGTTGAAATACACAATACTATTGACCTGGCCCAGTATAAATACCCACTAGCAGCACTGATTTACTCCTTTTTCTGAAAATGAAGAAATCTTTTTCATTTCTGACTAGGATAGCAAAAGTAATAAAGAGCTAAACGATTAAAATGTAGATTATCAGCTAGCAGACTCATTTTCCGATGTAATCAGTAAAACTAAAAGGGTACTTTGGGGTGTCAATGGGAAAAAGTTCAAGTAAAAGAAAGCCACGTATTGCTGATGTTGGTTGGTAACAGGTGGCACAAACACTTGCGAGGTGGTGGTGTTCATTTACTCTGCCTTACCTATAAAAGGCCTTTCCTCCTTTTGATTTCAAGCAGAATCTGGTTCCTCAAATCAATTTTCTAATATAAAGTAATAAATATTCAGGTAGGCAATTTTATTTTTTTTTATAAAGTCAGCTTATGGTGAGTGAGGCTGGGCTTAACCTGCCTTTCTGCTCCTCTGCAGATGTCTGAGGCTCAGCTGGGTCACAGCAGCAATCTTCAAGCCTTTCCTGACGCCCACCTGGTCTTCCATACCAAGTTTAGGAACATTCTAGAAGAGCTTATCCAGTGCAGTGACTAACCCCTGGTCCCACACACACAATAGAACATTTCCAAACTATGTATCAATCACCCCTGCTTTGTTGACCTCAGAGTCTGACCACTGTTTCTAGAAGAAACACAAGAGTCTCTTTATTCCGTAGAAAAAAAGAACATTGTACAGAAAGAAAAACTGGCCAATTTTTGTTTGAAAATACATCAGTAGGTAGGCTTACTGGACCTTGAACTGTTAAAGTAATGCAGGGATTCCCTTCAGTTACTTACTGTCCCACAATGAAAGCTAATGATGACCTTTAAAAATGTCATCTCACCACATAATAAAAATTATTGAAATAGCTTCAATATTTCTTCTTCCATGTTAAAAAAAAATACCACTTTTCCTGCAATCTAGACCTTTCAAGAATATTTCAAAAGACTTTTGAATAAGTTTTCACCCTAAATTATATTTTAAGTCTATATAGAAGACAGGTATTTAAATTATTAAGACAGATAAAGGGGACTAAGGAAAATAAAGAAAGAAGAACAAGGTTACTGGGGAGAAACCTAAGTGTTTAAATGAGAAATTTGAATACTGTTCTATAGGCAATGGAGACCCTAAATCTGTTTGTGTTGAGTGACGTAATAACTCATTTATGTGAACAAATGAAAGGCTAATTACAATAATCAGGCAACTAAGAGGGAATGTGGAGGGCGGACTGCCAGGAATCTCTAAAATTATCCCCCAACGGGAGATTTCTGAGTCGAGATGGTGGAGTAGGTAAACACTGTACTCTCCTCATTCTACAACCACATCAAAGTTACAACTAAATTATAGAACAACCCTTGGAGACCACCTGAAAACTGGCTGGACAGAACTCCTATAACTAAGGATATAAAGAAGACACATCAAAGCAGACACATCTGTCTGCTAAGAGAGACAGAGATCCGAAAAAGGCTTGTCCCACACCTGTGTGTGGTAGTTAAAAATTGGGAAGGCTATCTTGGCTGTGGAGGACCCTCTGAGGAACAAGGGGACCCAGCCCCATACTGGGCTCCCTGGACGAAAGTACCAGTGCCTGGGAGAAAAGCCCCATAATATCTAGCTGGGAAATTCAGAGGGGATTCCATCTGGGTGAGATAGAAGGCTACTGCAGACCCAGGTGTCTTGTTAAGTGGACCGAGCACAGACTCACTCACACTTTCCCTAAGCTCCAGTGCAGGGAGAGCAGCTCAGAAAGCACCAGGCGCACAGGAGGAGGACCTGAACTGTCTGGCTTCATGGCCGGGGTGGGAGGAGCAGCACTCTCCAAAGCTAAAGTGCTCTCAGGCAGCTGTGCTGAGCCTTCCACTCAGCCAGCAGCACCAAATCGGTCGCCATTAACCTGGCTAACACTGCTTCCCCTGCCCAAGTGACCCCCTGAGAACTCACCTCAGCTGTGGAAGGAAGGAAGGAAGGAAGGAAGGAAGGAAGGAAGGAAGGAAGGAAGGAAGGAAGGAAGGAAGGAAGGAAGGAAGGAAGGAAGGAAGGAAAGAAGGAAGGAAGGAAGGAAGGAAGGAAGGGAGGGAGGGAGGGAGGAAGGGAGAGAGGGAGGGAGGGAGGGAGGAAGGAAAGAGGTTCTATGGAAAGTAACCTCACAGGGGGATCTGATCATTAATTCCTAATTGGGCAGGTCATGGTGGCTCCTCAGGCCCCAGGCACATAACCTTTTAATAAAAGGTTTATCTGCTGTAAGCAAGCCATGTCCATTGTTTCTGTGCATTTAGGTTAACACACCTTGGAAATAAACTGCAACCACCCTCAAGAGAACACATACTCTTGTTAACTATTCTAGAATCCAGTTCCCACCTTGCTTTCTCCTACCTCCATGTAAGCTTCCTTATTTTCCCTCCTTAATTTCAAATGCATAAAATAAGCTACAAAACTGTCATTCCACGGAGCATCTGCGATCTTGTTCCTTGGCATATACAGTCAGTTTGGATCAAATAAATTTTATAAACATTTTCTACAGGGCTGGATATTTCTTACATCAACACTTACTTACTCTGGTTGGCAAAACTCTGGAGCAGCACACCCAGGACCGCCCTGCACACCCAGTGCGAGGTACAAGCAAGGACCCATTGTATTCCACTGGGCCCCCACTGAGAGAACAAAGCTGGTGCTCTTTACTATCATGGTGCCATTTGCCGAGCAGGCCTATGACTTCGTTAAACATGACTGCTATTTTACTCATCTGAGCTTGTCCCCAGGACTGGAAATTACTGGAAAGCAAGAACAGAACGTGACTAGCCGCCCCCTGCAGGAACAGGCAGAAGGTAACATTGGGACAAGCTGCGGCCTCGTGTGATACGACACCCTGACAGCCCAAGGGCCACACAACAGCAACCCCCACCCTTTCTTAATCCAATTATAATCCAATGAAAGCTCAAAGCCCCCACCCCTCAATGCTGGTGTATCTCTCCACACCACACCCCTCTCATTTCTTGGAGAGTGAATAAAAACTTTATTCTCTACACTTTCTTCTCTTTGTGAATTCTTTCACAGCCTGCATCACCGGCCACCCTAACATTCTATTTCTCCCTCTCCTCTGCTTCCTGAGGTTTGCAACTAGGGGAGCAGTGGGCAGGGGAAACTCAAACCAGGCTAACCCCCTAACCCTGGCTCTGCAAGATTTGGAAAAAGGATTCTAATCCTTTTCTGTCTCTCTGGACAGCCTCCTCCTCACCCCCTAGATGGCCAGCAATAAGTCTCCCTGAATCTTGGAATGAAAACATTCACTTTGTTCAAAGTGATAGCTTAGCCCCACCCCCACCCCATCTTGTTGTCATAAACCCTGTTACTGGGTCCATCACTTTCCCAGGGCTCGGCTGTGAGGAGGGCCTCCAACCATCTCCCTGCTGGGCTCTGTCTGCTCTCGGGGCTCAGGGATACCTGGCCCTGAGCCAGATCTTCAGGGTGGTTCAGTCTGCCCTCAGTCTTGAGGATACTCATCTCTGGCAGCAGATCTTTAGGTCGTTTGAAGTGGGGATGCCTCCCTTAAACCCTCCTCTCCCAACGTTTGTTCTTGTCCCTGAGACATCCTTCCCATTTTCACAGTTCTCACCATGGGCAATACTCAGTTGATCCCACCCAAGGAACTTGAAGGCTCTGGGACTTACCGACCTCAAGCCCAAGTGCTTGATTTTCTGTTGTAACACAGCCTGGCCTCAATACAAACTGGGTGGCCAGAAAGTCTGGCCAATGAATGGATCTCCTAACTATAATAATATCCTCCAACTCGATCTTTAACGTCACAGTCTCGATCCCCTACTTTAGTTCTCAAGAGAAGGAAACAAGATTTTAACTTTCAGTGGGGATTCCTGGCCTCTTTCTCCTAACTATGCCTTTTCATTCAAATTTGCCTCTCTCATGTTTTTTTTCCCTCCTTTCTCTAACCATCTATTTATGTCTCTGCCCCACCCCCAACACTGATGTCTCTATCTTGCTACAGATAATCGCTGCGTTTGTTTTCTAGCTGAGTGGCACTCTAGTCCCTTAAGGCCGTGTTCTTTTACTCGATATGACCCAGCAGGGGTGACACTATTCCTTACCTGCCTAACCCAAGTCCTGCGTTCAACTCCCATTTGGAATTAAGTTTGGCTCCACTGTGCCCACATGAAATAAAAGCAAGCGTACAAAGAGGGAGAAAATCTCACCCCCACTCCCAGACTAGAAAACACTCTAAATTCTCCTCCTGAAGACCTCGCAGCTGCTAACTCCTGGGAACAATGGGGTCTGCCTTTCAATGCCGGGGGAAAATAAAAAAGCGGCACTTTTAACTCAAGCCACTTTTCTGCCCCTCTTCCAGTCTCTTTAACACCCTCTTCTCCCTACCTCTCACCTCTCCTCCTGCCTCATCCCCCCGCCCCCCCCACCCCCCCATTCAGATTGGGTTTCTCGCAGCCAGGCCATTCACGTCCCTGCTGGCATGCCCCTCGGGAACCCTCTAAGCCTGTAACCCAGCTTCCCCTCTGTGAGGTGGCTGGGTCGGAGGGCATTATTTGGGTCCAGGTTCCCTCTTCAATGTCAGACCTCTCCCAAACTGAGGTCAGACTTGACAGGTTTTTGGGCAAATTCGGCTAAATTTACAGAGAAGTTGAATGTCCCACTCTCTCATATGACGTCCTTGTGACTGTTTTGTGACAGACAATTAGTTCTTTTAAAAGGTAGAAAGGTCATTTAGGATGTGACTTGTCAAGACTTATATAAATTATAAAATGCTTCCAAAACAAAATTTGGATCCAACAGCCCTCTGTGTCTGTGTATGTCTATATATATGGTATAAAAGCGAGATAATTTTTCTACCTCTGGATGATATTAAAATTAATTTAAAGGCAAACGCTTATAAGGTTTAGGTATTCTAAATCTCTTAGAAATATAGAAACTAACTTCAATGCTTTTCAAGTTCATGTGATCTGAGAATAATACTTAGTAAATAAAATTTGGCTTAAGGTTTTGGTGTAAGTAAAACAGACCTATCTTTATTTTACCTAGGTTTTACAAAAATAAGTTCACCCTAATAATTGACTTGTGTCTACAAAACATATTTCTAGAAGTTATACTTCTAAAAAATTATTGTATTTTATTTTAGAGAGAGGAGACGGGAGAGAGAAAGAGAGGAAAAGAAACATTGGTGTGAGAGAGAAACATCAATTGGTTGCCTTCTGCAAGCACCCAAACATGGGCAGAGCACAGAGCCTACAACCCAGGAATGTGCAGTGCCAGGGAATTGAACCCGTGAACTTCCAGTTTGCAGGCTAACACCTAACCAACTGAGCTGTGCCAGCCAAGGTTCCAGAGATTACAAAATGTCCAAGCTAAATAATGCTAATTGATTAGTTTTCACTAGACATTGAGATTTTTTAAGGTTAAAACATCAGTACACATAAGAATTACTTTGGGGTATTTCAGAAGGGCTCCTGGAACTCCTCAAAAGATTTTAAATTGCATGGAAAGCAACATAAAATGATGAAAATTTCTAGGGTAAATTGTATGGGTAAACAATGGTTGTAAATTAAACAAATAGTGTGGGCTATGGAAAACCCAAGATAGCCACTTGGTTCTTCCTGCGCCCTGGTTCCCCATTTCTTTTCAGTTTTTGTGTTCTTTCATGCACCACGGTGCACTGAAGCTGGGCTTGGATGAAGGAATTTATGAGCTGACATTATAGAAAGAAGGCATCTTACATTATTGCCAATGTTTGATAGAGTCACTTCAAGAAAATGATAAGTTGCTAACTGTTTTTCTTTTTCCACAGCTAGCTTCAAAGAGACAAAGATCTTAAAGATCATTTTACTGACACCTGGAGATTTTGTTTATTAGAAAAGACATCAAATAAAAGACACTCACCAACCTCATTGGAAGAAACTTTATCAGACACCTAAGAAAATAGATATCTACCCCATCTGTAGACATCAAAAACTCTACTAGGGTGAGAAGCTGTTGAAATCAGAGGTAGAGAGCTACCCCAAGATATTGACAAGGCCTGTAAACCTACAGATTGATATTGAATTCAGAATCCATTTTATCTTTACCTGTCTGCTAATTATATTAGATATAGTAATAATTATTCTTCGGGTTTTTCTATATATTCCAATGATTTTTATGATTACTGAACACATATAATGTAACTGTTAACATGGTTTTCATGATTTATGTAAATGTTATACTAGATGCCATATACAGAAAAATGAAATAGAAGGCAAAACATGGATCATGAAAACTCACAATATAGAAATGATTCAGAGTGTTTCCGCACAATGAGGGCCATCACACCTGACTGTCTTCCATTTACCTGCCCTTCTTGTTTTGGGAAGATTTGGCCTACACTCACATCTCACGGCTACAGTATTGCCCCATCCACAAAGGTCAACAAGACAATGTTGATACTGAGAATTGCCAGGAATAAGCCTTCCTAGCGCTGTGAGGCCACACTATCCAAACAAAAGGTTAGTAACCAGTACATCGTTCAGATTGATTTATGACTAAAAGAGGGAACTGTGGGGGGGGGGGGAAAGGAGTTCTATGAAAGTCACCTTATAGAGTGATCTGATCATAAATCCCTAACTGGGCAGGTCATGGTAGGCTCTCATACCTCGAGTATACGACTTTTTAGGAAAAGGTTTACCTTTGCCTTAAGTAAACATTTTCCATTTTTTCTGTACATATAGGTTAACACAACCTTGAAATAAGACATAATCATCCTTAAAAGAGCATAAAATCTTATTATATCCCTATTGTGCTTTCTCCCTCCCCCATATAAACTACCTTACATTTCTTCATTAATTTCAAATGCATAAAAGAAGTTGAAAAATTGTTATTCTCTGGAGCATTTGAGATCTTGCTCCATAGCATATGTCATTAGCTTAGCTCCAATAAACTTTTATAAAAATTCTCTACATTACTGCACATTTCTTATATTGACAAACTCAACTCACACACCATCCTCAACCTCTTTCAGCGGTTGTTCCACACTAGCAGCCAACCTCAGCCCACAGTGTAGAATTTCCTACAATTTCTCAAAGGTACACAAACAACCAGCAGCTGGCCTTTCATGCCCTGTACCCCCTCCTAAATAGTGCCAAGCCCAGCACTAGTGGGCAGCTGGCCTTGGGTCACAGCATAGATTCTCGCAGGCACCTCTAAGGCCGCCGGCAAAGGCAGCTACCCACTACAGGTCACTTTGCAGCTCCTACCAGGTAGACAGACCCAGGCTAGGCACAGACAGCAGCTGGTTTCATCCTATACCAGAGCCCCTCACAAGAGGGCCTAAACCAACACACCCACTGGTTGGCTTCAGAACACAACTGAGTACCACCCAATTATCTCCACAAATAATACACCCACAGAGTAGACTCGGCAGGTAACAAAGCCCCACTAAAGTGAATCCAGCCCCATGGGGTGAGGCCCTGCACAATAGCTCATCCCCTGTAGTCCTGGCCAGTCCTCACAGCCAGTCAGCCTATGGGTAAACCCCACCCATTTATGTGCCATCAGGAATCCAGAGGGGCACACACAAGTCACGGGGAGACTGCACCACTGGGCCCCACAGGACACCTACTACATAAAGCCACTCTGCTAAGACTAAAAGATAGCAAATCAACCTACTATGTAGAAACAAACACAGGGAGGCAGACAAAAAGAGAAGAGTATGTCTCAAATTAAAGAACAGATCAAAACTCCAGAAAAACTAAGCAAAATGGAGGCAAGCATTCTACTAAATACAGACCTCAAAACACAGGTTATAAGAATGCTCAATGAACTCAGGGGATGAATAGATGAATTTAGTGAGAACTTACACAAAGAGAAAGAAAAAAAGCACCAGTCAGAAATAAAGACTACATTAAATGTAACCAATACCAGATTAGATGAAGTAGAAGACTGAATCAGTGATTTGGGAGACAATATAACAGGAAACACCCAATCAAAACAGCATAAAAAAAGTGAGGATAGCAAGGAACCCCTCAGACAACATGAAGCATAACAACATTCACATCACGGGGGTACCAGAAGTAGAACAGAGATGGCAGAAAATGAAAAACTACTTAAAGAAATAATGACTGAAAACTTCCCTAACCTGGGGAAGGAAATAGATGTACATGTCCAGAAGGAGCAGAGGGTTTTAAACAAGATGAATGCAAAGAGGCCCAAATGAAGAAATACAAAAATTAAAATGCCAAAGGTTAAAAACGAAGATAGAATCTCAAAAGTAGCAAAAGAAAAGCAGTATAAGGGAACTCCCATAAGACTATTAGCTCCCATAAGACGATCAGCTGATTCCTCACCAGAAACTTTGCAGGCCACAAGGGATTTGCACAAAATAGTCAAAGTGATGAAAAGCACAGTCTTACAACCAAGATTACTCTTTAAGAATCAAAAGGGACAAAAAGCTTCCCAGACAAGAAAAAGCTAATAGAGTTCATCAGCACCAAATTAGTATTACATTAATGTTAAAGGGACTTCTAGAAGGAGGAGAAGAGCAACAACAAAAATATGAATAATGAAATGACAATAACTACATGCCTATCAGTAATTAAATATAAATGGATTAAATGCTCCAATCAAAAGACATAGGGGAGCTGAATGGAAATGAAAACAAGATGTACACATATGCTGTCTACAAGAGAACCACTTCAGATCCAAAGACAGACAGAAACTGAAAGTAAAGTAATAGAAGAAGATATTTCGTGTAAATGGAAATAAAATAAAAGCTGGGGTGGTAATACTTATATCAGACAAAATATACTTTAAAACAAAGGCTAAAATAAGAGACAAAGAAGAACATTTCATAATGATAAATGGGTCAATCCAGTGAAAGGATATAACCCTTGTAAACATTTATATACCCAATGTAGGAGCACCTAAGTATACAAAGCAAATTATGACAGACAAAGGGAGAAATCAACAGTAATATTGGGGGACTTTATCATTCTATTGAGATACACACACATGCACACATACATATATACATATACACACACACATATATGCATAGATATTATATATCAATCATCAAGATCAAAAAGTCAATAAGAAAACAGCAGTTTTAAATGACACATTAGACCAGATAAATATAATCAATTTCTTAGAATATTTCACCTATTCAAGTGCAGAATATACATTCTTTTAAATCCTACATGGAACAATTTCCAGGATAGACCATACAATATGCTGTAAAATCTAAAAAGATTTAAATCATATCAAGCATCTTCCTTGATCACAGTGGTAGGATGCTAGAAATAAATTATATGAAAAAACTGGAAAACATACAAACATATGGATGTTAAATAACATGCTGCTCAACATAAGTGAATTAATAATGAGACGAAGAAGAAATCAAAAGATATCTTGAGACAAACAAAAATGTATATACAATAAGGCAATATCTATGGGATACAACCGAAGCAGTTCTAAGAGGGAAATTCACAGCAATATAGGCCTATTTCGAAAAATAAGAAAAATCTCTTATCTACAATCTAATCTTACACCTGAAGGAACTAGAAAAGGAAGAACAAAGTCCAAAGTGAGTAGAAGTAATAAAATTATAAAGACCTGAGCAAAATAAAAGAGAGTCTAAAAAAGCAATAGAAAAGATCAACAAAACCAACGGCAGGTTCTTTGAAAAGTTAAACAAAATTGGTAAACATTTAACAAGACTCAGCAAGAAAAAAGAGAGGGCTTAAATAAAATCAGAAATGAAAGATAAGAAGTGACAACTTACACCACTGAAATACAAAGAGTTATAAGAAAATACTACAAATAATCATATACCAACAAACTGAACAATCTGAAAGAAATAGATAAGTTTCTAGTAAATCTTCCAAGACTGAACCAAAAAGAAAAATCTGAACAGACCAATTGCTACCAAAGAAATTGAATCGTTAATTAAAAAACTCCCCAAAAACAAAAGTCCTAGACTGGATGGCTTCACAGGCAAATATTACCAAACATTAAAAGAAGAATTAACACCTATCCTTCTCAAAATATTTTTAAGAATTCAAGAGCAGAAAAGGCTCCCAAGCTCATTTTATGAGGCCAGCATTACCCTGATTCCAAAACTGGACAATGACATTAGGAAAAAAGAAAATTATATGTCAAAATCCTTGATGAACACAGATGAAATAATTCTCAAGAAAATATTAGCAAACTGAATTCAGCAATACATTAAAAAGACCATGCACTATGACCAAGCGGGATTTATTCCAGGGAAACAAAGTTGGTTCAATATCCACAAATCAATTACCATGCTATAACACATAAATGAAGGATAAAAATCATATGAGCACATCTTTAGATGCAGAAAAAAACATTTGACAAAATCTTGCATCCATTTATGATAAAAACATGCACTAAAGTGGGAATAGAGGGAATAGACCTCAAATAATAAAGGCCGTATATGACAATCCACAGCTAACACCACAATGTTCAAAAGCTAAAAGTGTTTTCCTTAAGAATAGGAGCATGACAAGGATGTCCATTTTCACTACTTTTATTCAACATTGTATTGGAATTCCTAGCCAGAGCAATCAAACAAACAAAAAAGAAAAGAAATAATAGGTATCCAAAGGAAAAGAAGAAGTAAAACTGCTATTATTTGCACATGACATGGTACTATGCATAGAGAACTTTAAACATTCCACCACAAACTATTAGAACCGATAAATAAATTCAGTAAAGCAGCAAGATACAAAATTAATATTCAGAAATCTATTGCCTTTTTATACACCAAAACAAACTATCAGAAAGAGAAAGTAAGGAAATAATCCCATTTATAATTGCATCAAAAAATAAAACAAAATACCAAGAATAAATTTAACCAAGGAGGTAAAAGAATTATACTCAGAAAATGATAAGACACTGAAGAAGGAAATTGATGAAGATACAAATAAATGGAAGCATATACAGTGCTCACAATTAAAATGTCCATACTATCCAAAGTAATCTATAGATTCCCTATCAAAATACTAATGGCATTTTTCACAGAACTACAACAAATAATTCTACAACTTATCTGGAACCACAAAAGACCCTAAATAGCCAAAGCAATCCTGAGAAAGAAGAACAAAGTTGGAGGTATCACACTACCTGATATCAAATTATGCTCTAAGGATCTAGTAATCAAAACAGCATGGTACTGGCATAAAAATAGACACATAAATCAAAGGAAAAGAATGGATAGCCCAGAAATAAACCCATACCTACATAGAATATACAATGAGGTAAAGACAGTCTATTCAATAAATGGAGATGGGAAAATTGGATAAATACATGCAAAAAGGAAAAAAAAAAAACCCAAATGAACAAAACCAGAGCACCTTCTTATACCACATACAAGAATAAACTGAAAATTGATTAAAGACTTAAATATAAGACCTGAAAACATAACACTCCTAGAACAAAAACAGTAAAGTCTTTGACACTGTTCTTAGTAATATATTTTTTTATGTCTCCTCTGGCAAGGGAAACAAACTAACAAAAATAACCAATGAGACTACATCAAACTAAAAAGTATCTGCACATTAAAGCAAACCATCAACAAAATGAAAAGTCAACCTAGGGAATGGAAGAAGATATTGGCCAATGATACATCCAATATGCAGCTAATATCCAAAATATATAAAGATTCCATTACAACTTAACACCAAAAGACACAATTGGATTTAAATATAGGCAGAGGTCCTGAATAGACCTTTCCCCAAAGATGATATATGGATAGTCAATAGACATATCAAAAAATGCTCAACTTCTTTAATCAACAGATAAATGCAAATCAAAACCTCACTGAGATATCACCTCACACCTGACAGTCAGAATGGCTATCATCAATAAACCAACAAACAACAAGGATTGATGAGGATGTAGAGAAAAGAGAACTCTTGGCAATGTTGGTAGGATTGCAAATTTGTGCTGCTACTCTAGAAAAAGGGTATGGAGGTGCCTTTAAAAATTTTTAAAAAGAACTACCATTTGACTTAGCAATCCTACCTCTAGGTAGTTATACAAAGAAATCCAAAACACTAATTTGAAAAGACAGATGTATCGCTGTATTCATTGTAGCATTATTTACAATAGCCAAGATATGGAAGCAACCTAAATGTCCATCAATAGATGATCAGATAAAGAAAAGGTGTGGGTGTGTGTATACACACACACATAATGGAATATTACTTGGCAATAAAAAAAGAATGAGATCTTACCATTTGCAACAAAATGGATGGGCCTAGAGGGTATTATGCTAAGTGAAATAAGTCATACAGAGAAAGACAAATGCTATATGATTTCACTTACACATGGAATATTAAAAATGTACAAACAAAACAGAAACAAGCTCATAGATATATAGAAGAATCTGATGGTTGACAGACGGGAGAAGGGTCAGGGGGCTGAGCAAAAATGTGAAGGGAATGAGAAAGAACAAATTGGTAGTTACAAGATAGGCATGGAGGTGCAAAGGCGGCATAGGGAATGTAGTCAGTAATAGTATACTAACTACATATGGTATTAGGTGGGTACTGGACTTACTGGGGGGCCCACTTCATAAGTTATATAAATGTATAATCATTATTCTATGCACCTGAAGCTAATGGAACTTAGAGATTCCTAGAGATGGTTTCACCACAATTTTATGATCGGCGTAGCCCCATATACATTTCCAAAAGAAAATAAATATATTAATTAAAAACTCAAAATGCTTGCTGCACAACTTACTGTAAGCAAAACTTTCCATAATGTGTAGTCTTCCTCCCTTTATCATCACTCAAATATTTGAAAAAATAAAATAAGGAAAACATGCTGATAAGAAATTTGCTTCTGAATTATCATGTATTTTAGGGGGGAAAAAAGATATTTAAGAAAACAAAGGATAATTAAAGGCAAAAGTTTCCAGAAAATTGGTTCAAATTCCTGCCTTGCTTTATTTTTTTTCCACATCAGCTGTTTTATTTTTTATTTAATTGTTTTCATATCAACTGTTTTAAAAGACAGATGTATATGTACTGACAGAGCATTAGTTTCAAAATGTTTGTGGGGTGTTTTTGTACATTTTATTGAGTATGCTATTACAGCTGTGCCATTTCTCCCCTCTTTCTGCCTTACTTTAGCTGTGGAGCCAACACACCTGTCTTCTGGGTGTTTGATTAATATGAAGCCATAGAACACTAGGAGCTGTGGTTGCCAAGGGGGATGTAGACTTGTGTCATTATTCTGCCCAATACGCAGACCGTTTTCAGGTTCTTTTAATAATCAAAAATTTCCTCTTATGCCAAAAGGACCTTGAAGTACACCATCCTTTGTGCATTGTCAAAACAGAGCCGATATGTCTTATACAAGTTCTCAGGGTGTGGAGGGAGAGTGCTGTAGGGCAGTAAAGAGGGGACAGTCACCCCAGCTGTCCTGCACAACAGTGGTTTCCAAATTTTTCTTGTGCTCAAAATCTCTATACAGTCTTAAGAATTACTGAATACTGCCCACCCCAATTTTTCTTTATTAAAATATTTGAAATATACATATTAGAAATTTACAGTACATTAGTACTATAAACTATTTAAATTTTATTTAGTTTAAAATAATAATAAACCCATAACCTGTTAATATGAATATCAAATTTTAGAAACAAATAACCCATTATCCAAATCCAAATAAAATTTAGTGAGAAAAATCGCATTGGTTTACCTTTTTTGCAGATCCCTTGAATACCTGGCTGACCAGAAGACCGCTGGGTTCTCTTATCTGCTTCTGCATTCAGTGTTATGTGATACATTATCTTGGTTGAAGTATATGAAGAAAATCATGTTCCACACAGATGTGATTGGAAAGGGGGGCAGATTTTTAATAAAGTTTTTAGATAACAATATTTTTCTTTTTGATACTATACTATAACTCAGCATTAAGAGTATCTTAAAAGTTAGTTGCAATGTCAAGTCTGAAACCATATCAATAAACTTTTCATATTCTCTAACATTAAAATCCATTGGTCTATCTTGCAGTCTAATAGGCCCTGTACACTGCACAATTTTGTAATATCATATGTTGATCATTTGGAAAATATTGGTTGAGTTCTGCAGATCTTCGTAACATTAAAATATTTTATTTATAAAATAGCAAAAACACACCACCAATCTCATCAGAAAGCTCTTTAAGTGTTGGTATGCTATAGAGCTCCTGGTGGCAGACTCAACTTTTTCAAAATTCAAATTTTCATTAGAAAACTCAGATTTTATCAGGGACAACAAATACTGTCAATTGGTTTTCTTGAAATGGCAGGCTCACTTTGTTCAATTTCAAGAAAAATGTCTCCCAGATGCTCAAGAAGAAGAGTGCCTATTTGTACTCTGTTCTTCCAAGTAAAGATACTGCTTCACAAAACAAGTAGCTCCTTCAGTTTGAAACTCAATTGCAAAGTGGATTTTCTGGAGCTAAGCACAGTACTTCAGTAGACAGGAGTACTGTGTGTGTACTTCTTATTTCATCATATATGACACTCGAAGGACAGGTTGAGATTTAATATAATTTGCAATTTTTACTGATTCTTCAATGTCATTTTACATGAAACTGGCCTTGTGCTGTGTTTTGTTTGTTTTTGTTGGTTTTTTTCTACTGAGAATGCCTTGCAATAAGGAACAACACAATGACTTTTAGTAAAATTTGGTATCACTGCTTTTATTTGCACTGAGACTCACTGGAAGTTTTGCCACTGTTGTTTTAATGTGTGAATATCACCCCAGTTTTGACTTGGTAGACCCCCTGAAAGGATCTTGGGACCCCCAGAATCTAGGCACCACACACTGAGAAGCACTGGGGTATCAAACCTCCATAAAAATCAAACAATAAGGAGAAAGTATACTATACAAATCATTTGTGAATAGCATTTACATGGTTATAATAATGGAATCATTGATATAGATCTAAATAAAATTATAATTGTATTAGGAAAAGGGGAGGGGTGAAATGTATGTTGATAGTGAGCATGGGTAGGTGAAAGAGTTAAACTTTGTCATCTAAAATGGGAAGAAAGGAAGTAACCACTTAAAACCTAAAAATTAAAGTTTATGCTATTATTTTTACAATACATGCTAAATAACAAAAGAAACTACTCTTAAGAGTTATAAGTTGTCTTTATTTGCAAGTTCTACATAATTTACTCCTTCCTTACCTATCTGTTCTCAACCCTTTCTCCACCTTTTACTGTCTCTCTTCCAGTCACACTGGCTTCCAAGGTTGCCTGGTATACACACCAGGCATCACTGCCTGCTTCTTTTTTCTGGGCTGTCTGGTCTGCCTGGACCACACTTTGCCCAAATATCTGCACGGCTGAACTTTCACTCCCTCAGGTCTTTCTCAGTGAAGCTTGTCTTTGAATTCTATCTGCACCTCTTTCCCCACTCAGGATTTCCTACCCCTTGACGTGTTTTTCAACCACAGTTCCTACCACAGTCACATATACTACATAATTTACTTGTTTTTTATATGTATTTTTTTTGCCTGTGCCTACCTACTCTGACAGAAGTCCCACATGGGCAGGAATTGTTGTCTATTTCATGCACTAATGCATCCCAAGCACCTAGAACTGTGTGTGGCACATAGAAGATGCTCAACACGTATGTGTTGCATATAGGTTTGAATGAAGGGCAGAAAATGGTGGAACATAACAGGTAAGGGTCTGCTATTTTTCATAAGAAGCCTGTAGAGCCATTTGACTTTTCAACTTGTGTATGTATAACTTAAAAAAAAAAGGCAAATTTATGAAAAGAAATATATAATAACATGTCAGAATTAGTAGAAAATATAAACTATGAATTTGAGTTAGGTGGGAGGAAGGAGGGAGGAATGGGAGTTGAGGGGAAGAATCAAGAGGAATTTGAGAAAGGCAGAGAGGATAAGGCTGGCTAAGAGGGCTTGAGGCACGGAAGCCTGATTGGAAGCCCCACAGGAGAATGACAGTCTAAGGTAGTGCTTCTGTCTCTTATGTTGACTTTGTACAGATCAGGAAAGGACACCTCTTCTCTGGGTGGAGGCGTTCCAACATAGGGCATATGGCTTGGCAAGTAGGTTATGTGCTAGATTTCAGTCACCGCCCACCTACTTGTCCAAGTGTTCATGTGTAGAAAAAAAATCCTGCACAAACCATGCTCAAGAGCTCTTCGAGGCTGCATCCAGGGGAAGTCAGTGAAAACAGAACCAGTCCATCACACCATTCACAGGCCCTGAGGATGTGTTTCCAGCAGCCCTAGACCAGCAAGATCCCTGTTCCCTCCAAGAAGAAGATAAGAAAAATGGAGGGCAAGGAAATGTGAAAGGACACTCTCAGACCCATACCTATTCTAATGGAAGAAGACAGATACTAAAAATGAGAAGACCTGAAGGTGAGAAGGTAAAGGATCAATACCTAACGGAAAAAAATGGCACAGAAGGTGGAGGCTCGCAATGAAAATAAGTGTACATATCTGCTGTCAGGTGCTTTCCTGTTATAAAAGAAGGGAAAGAGCTCAAGAGTAGACAGCAAAAGGACACACAAAGGGCCCAAAAAGCTTCACAATTCGACCTACAATCAGCATCAACTGCCTGTGGACAAGGAGAAAGCATAATACAACTGGTATTGCTCACAGGTACACGCAAAGCCCCAATGCACCATCAATGGCACCTCATCAGGTTTAGGGGGTTTGCTTTAATTTCATACATGCCATCCAAAAAAGAACAACACTCTCAAAGGACATTATAGCTATCCATTCAATCCACAAATAGCTATTGAATGTCTCCTTATGTGCCAGGAGATATTCTGACAGCTGGGGACACAATGGTGAAAAGAAATATGATCCTAAACCTACAAAGCTTGTTGTCTTGTAGTGCAGACTAGCGTTAAACAAGAATTCCTAAAATAAATATTGAGAGAAGTGTCAGCACACAGTGTCGTGAGAGTGTGTAAGAGAATTTTACCTGGTTGCAAATAGTGATGGCTGAGCAGCAATCTGATGAAGAGGTGTTACATGTTAATGTGGCTGAAAAAAAGGGTAGAAAGATCAACATGTACAAAGGCCTGTGGCGAGAGGCAAAGATGGAGCATGGAGAGTCCAAAGGCTGCTGGGCTAAAAAGTACATGAAAGTTTGGGATGAGTTTGAGTCTTAGCAATGAATGCCCACACCAAATGGGGCCTTGGAGGTAATGTTACAGAAGTCTGTCTCTTTCCCAAGAGAAAGTGGGGAAGCTTTTAAGTATTTTCAACAAAAGAGTGATATGTTCTCATCTGCCTTCAGAAAGCATTACTCTGGGAGGTCCAAGATGGCAGCCACCAAGGAGGACGCGGAACCCGAGCCCTCCTGGGAGTAAACTGAAATACACAGGTATGTAGGCAACAATTAATACAGGAGGCAACTGAGCAATGAGCAAACAGCTTCTTACAACAAACGAGAGAAAGAGACCAAATAGAAAAGGCTAGGGGAGGAAGGGTGCCCTCTGGAAGCTGCGAGAATGCTTCAGGCAAGGAGCCTGAGAGCGCCACCATTACTTTCCTCCACCCTGCCACTTTGATAGGCCATGGGGGCTATGTTGGGGGCACCTTGCCCTACTTGCAAGGACCTTCACAGCCACATTGTACATTGCTTGCAGCTTTGACCTGGAGCCAAAGGAGCAAGCCAGAACGACAGGGAATCGACCCTGCCACTCGCCTCCCTGTAGAGAATGGCCTCGCGGGGCAGGCAGTGTGCCAGGTGAGTGGAGCACATGCTCGGTTCTACCACTTCCCGACATCCTGGCACTTAGAGCAGCACTGAGGGCAGCTGTACGTGGGACAACTTCCTGTTCAACAAACAAGAGTGAGGCTGTATAGAGAAGACTGGAGCCATGGGGGAATTCTCCGGGATCTGCCGTAATTCTGCAGGATTAGAGAAGTTGATGGGCACTATGGTTTCTATCCTCTCTCCCACATAGAGTGGGCAGGTCTTAATTTCAGGTGCCTGGCCTGTGTGCAAAGCCTCTGCAGTTGTTTCCTCAACACATCACCTGAGCCCATCTCAGCCCCGGACAAAGGGAGCAGGCAGAATCAACAAGGCATTACCACACGCACCTTGCCTCTCTGCCTGCAGCCACTCCAGCTGGGTGGCCAGTACTGCAGATGCCTAGGCACCCGCTTGGCTACTACGTGCCCAAACTACCCAGCACACACAGTCCACACACCAAGCCCACTTCTATATCAGGCCACTTTTCCAAGACTAGTTGGTCTGATTCATATAAACAAACAGAGAGTCAAGCAAAATGAAAAGACAGAAGAATATCTCTCAAATGAATGAACAAGAAAAATCCCCAGATACAAATCTTAGAGAAACAGAGATAATTTGGCTGATAAAGAATTCAAATAAATGGTCATAAGGACTCTCACCAAACTTGAGAGTGGAATAGAGGAGCTTAGGAGAACTTCAACCAAGAATGAGAAAGTAGGAGAAAGAATCATGCAGACCTGCAGAATACAATAACAAATGAAAAACGCACGAGAAGAAATCAACAGTAGATTAGCTAATACAGAAGAATGGACCAGCAGCCTAGAGATAGACTAGTGGAAAACAACCAACCAGAACAGCAGGAAAAAAATGTATTAAAAAAATCCTTAGGTTGGTTCAAGGGAACTCTTGGATAACATCAAGCACTCAAGCATTTATATTATAGGAATCCCAGAAGGACAGAAGGATCAGAAACTCTGTTTAAAGAAGTAATGGCTGCAAACGTCCCCAACCTGTGGAAGGAAACAGATATCCA
The DNA here is from genome assembly GCA_004026545.1 of Mormoops blainvillei. Classification (NCBI taxonomy): domain Eukaryota; kingdom Metazoa; phylum Chordata; class Mammalia; order Chiroptera; family Mormoopidae; genus Mormoops; species Mormoops blainvillei. The sequence goes on from PVJD01005918.1 coordinate 61,001, forward strand.
GGTCCAGGAAGCACAGAGCATCACAACGAGATGAATCCAAAGGGACCCATACCGAGATGTAGAGGGCAGGCAAAAGTAGGTTTATAGTTGTGAGTACGCAAAACAGAGTTTATTCTTGTATTATTATTTATGAATTATTGTACTATTTTCTATAGAAACAACTGTAGACCTACTTTTGCCCAACCTGTATGATAGTTAAAATGGCAAACATTAAAGAGAACCTTGAACGAAGCAAGCAAATAACGAGTTACATACCAATAAAAGCCTGTGAGGCTATTAATCAACTAATTGCTCAGTAGCAACTTTACAGGCTGGAAGGGAGTGGCAGGGCATTTTAAACTGGTTAAAGAAAGTAACCTACAGCCTAGAATAATTTACCCAGCAAGGTTTCTCATTTGGAAGTGAAGGAGAGATAAAGCTTCCCAAATAAGCAAAAAGTAAAGGACTTCATCACCATTAAACCAGCTTTATAATAAATATTAAACGGTCTTCTTTAAGCAGAAAAGAAAAGTCCTCAACCAGAAATAGGAAGACATGAGTAAGGAAAAAACCTAACAGGTAAAGCCAAATATTCAATAAATACAGCAATCTGATATTTAAAAAGCTACCTCAAAGGTTTTTTTAAAAAAGGTATCTAGCTTCAACTCAAACTAAAAATAAGTAGTTATGAGACATACAACACAAAATTCTAAAACATGATATCAATACAATAAAAACCACGAAGGGGGATTGAAAATGTAGTTTTTATAAAATATATTTGAACTTAAATATCTATCAGCTAAAAAAACGACTGCTATAGATAAAGAATTATATGCATAAACCTCAAGGTAATCACAAACCAAAAACCTACAAAAGATGCATAAAGGAACCTAAACAAAACACTTAAAAAAAGAGCAAACCGCAAGGGAAGAGATCAAGACAAGGAGAAAGGAACAGAGCACAGCTGTAAAAACAACCTGAAAATAATTAAGAAAATGGCAATAAGTACATACTTATCAACAATTACTTTACATGTAAATGGATTAAGTGTTCCAATAAAAAGACATATGGTGGCTGAGGAGAAAAAAAAAAAGAGAAAACATTACTCTGGACTTAATCTGTAGAATGGGCTGGGTGGAGATAGGTGGGAAAGACAAATTAGGATGTGGCAGGGTAGGTGAAAGGTGACAGTCACCTGAAATTAGATGGTGGTCGAAAAGATGTAGAGCGGTGACTAAGTTTAAGTGTTATTTATGTGGTATGATAAAAAGAAAAAAACAGAATGGGCTGAATGCATGGAGGGAGGAAAGGAAGGTGTCGAAGTTAGCTAGCTGACATCTAGGTTCTGCAATTAGCTGGATGGTGGCAGCAACCATTGAATAGATGCCTGAAGAAGGTCTTGAGGTAGAGAAAAATGAGGGACTGGAGAGCATGAGCTTCATTTTGGGCTTGTTAAATCTGAGATGACTTTGGGACTCTCAACAGAAGTCAGGCAGGGAGATGGGTACTCAGTTTACAGCTTAGAGGAAAGGCTTGCACAGGACCGATACATGTGTGAACAGCCTGCCCATGGCTGGCCACTGAGCCTGTAGAGTAGATCCCATCTCCTAGGAAGTGGAGTAAGGAAACAAGAACCTAGGAACTCTGACCTCTAATGTGAGGATGAAGAGGCAGAGGAAGGAGAGCCCTGACAGTGTCAGAGACAAAACCTCCAAAGGAGGAGAAAATAGGATGTTGGGCAGTGCCATATAGCGATTTTATTCGAAAAGGTGAAAAAACACCCAGAATAATTTTTCATGTAGTAATGACCTAGAGTTTGTGAGAGATACAATAGAACCTATGAGTGAGATTTTAAAATTACTCTTTTTTAATAACTTGTTCTCCAGTATTTACCAAATTCAAACATGAATTCCTTACCTCTCAGTGACAGCAAACTCTGTATAACAATATAACAATATAAAGATGAAGTGCTCTCTCTCCAATGTCCCTGACTCCTATGAAAGACTGATGAACTGTGCTGAGCAAAGCTGAGACTGACATATCTGCAAACATTCTGTGATGGGCTAAGAAGTAACTATGAAGCTAGGCTTTGTATGGAAAGAAATATGATTGTAAAAAAAAACAAAAAACACTCAGCTCTAAGGGAGCAAGGCTGTTTAAAATCAATCAATCATACATAAAATAAATATCTACATACATACAGGTGATATGAGAACTACGGCATTGCATGGGGACTTCTAGAAGGTTCCTTGAAGGGAAAGGTTGCCCAGGTTTGCTCCTTTCTGCTGGCTGTAATGCAAATGTTAAGGTTGTCACTGAAGCAGGTACCATAGCTATGAAACCAGGCACTAAGCACAAATGTCAAGTGAGAGAGAAGGTACTTGGGTCCCTGACAACCCTTGAGCCACCATAAAAGCCCTTGCCTGCCACTGGACCTCTTTCATTTGTGAGAAATATAAATGTGCAGATGGCTGAAGCATTCATTGTCTTGATGGGCTCCTAGTAAATGCATTTGGACCTAATACTAAACAGCTTAAGGTTTTGACCTGAGGAGGAATTAGAGCAGAGGTAAAATCCAGGTGAGGCTTTAAGGGTGAGGAGAGGTAACAGAAATCAGTAGTTTAACAGAATAATGTTCTAGAAGAATAGTAAGTAAACTAAGATTCAATGAACTCCATTCTCTGTAAAATTAATAAACTTTGTAGTGTTAAACTTCGTATACAGATAAACCGAATAACTTCTCTGTTACCTGGCCTTTTTTGTTTTCCATAAAGTTGTAGAACTTCTCATTTCTCTTTAATATTTTCTGTTTCATAGCACAGAGTTGAGATAGCTTCTAAGATAAATAAGAATGTTCAGAATTTAAATTTCAAAGGAGGAGAGGCAAGTAGTTGGTGAGAGAGTGCCCAGCCCTTTAAGTGGACACAAGCCTCAGAGAACAGATGACTTGTGCATTGAAAATGCTGAAGAACCTGCAGCAGTGAACTCAGCACTTCCCAGTATTCGCCGAGGGATAACAGAGCCCAGGAGATGAGCCAGGGCTCAGATGGGCCCCAGGAACTCCAAATGAGCTTAACATTCACCCCCAGCAGCATTCTTGAAGAGATTGTTAAAAGAATGGTTTATTAGGATCCTAGGAAAAAAGGGGCAGTGGAATTGCCGATCCATGATATGCAAACGGAATGTTGTATGTTCCTTCTTACTCTCACCTGCCAGGGCTTCTCTTATGTTTGTCATTTACCAAGATTCTATTAAGTCTCTCTCTGCTGGCTCTACATTCTCCTCACCAGCCTATCTCATATACATTCATGGCTTTAACTATTATACCCCAAGGGGAGCCAACAAGATCGTGACACCCCAGAAGTACAAAAGACAGGGAAACATTTTCATACAATTATGCAGGCAGCTTTACAGTGTGTGAATATCAGGCTAGTGGGGTAACCATTTCCAAATTGGACACAGTAGGAAAGTTAATCTGCCTGTAAAAAAAGAGAGAGAGAGAGGAGAGAGAGAGAGAAAGAAAGAGAGAGAGAGGAAATACTTTATTCATTCTCTACTCAATATTCCTCAGCTCTTCTTTCTTCCTCCCCTTTGAAACTGAATACAGAGCAGCACCCAAGGGCAAAAGAAAGAGAAAACAGTCAAGGTGGAGGTGGGGGAGCAGACCAGTCATATGGGAAAATAAGTAATTCCAGGCTTAAGTGATAGCTGAAAGCTATTATAGTATTCTATACTATAAGTGTATAGTATACTATATGCTTAGTATAAAGTATAAAATAAAGGACCTCTGAATACCATAACAATGATTGTGTTCTATTACTGAAATTTGAGCACTTACAAATTTATGAGCAGCACTTTCTGGCATGGGACAAAAATGGCATGGGCCACAGACTAGGTCCTGGGTGACCAGGGTAAAAATAAATGATTACCTTAACCACGTCTAACTGAAGGTTTTCACCAGTTTCATAATGAAAAAGATCTAGACCTGGACGTTGCTGTGCGCCACTGTTTATTATTTAGAGATTTCCCATGATCGGGTCGAACTTACTGCATTTAGTGCTAATTTCCTACTGTTGACTGTTATTTTCAACTTATTCTTCAAATATCTTCTTAAAGTCCTGAAGAAACACCAACTGTAGGTATTTTTATAGGTGAAGACGTCTGGAGAAGGTAGACCTCTCTTAACAACTGCAGTGAAGATTCTGCTGCCAAGAATGAGTGAGCCAGGTAAACAGTACAGGTTCTAGAACGTGCCTTTCCAAGGCTCATTCTGTTCCATGCCGGTAATGATGGAATCCAGTGGCAGAGTACACCTTTCCCATTCTGAACTCCTGACTGCTTTTCTATCTGTCCGCTATACTTTGCTGTCACAAACTCACAAGGGAACAGGATGGAAGACCTTGTCTTTCCCAGCGCCTTTCTCTACCTTACTCAGTGGTATCCTCTTCATCCATCCATTCTAATCAAGCTCGATGCCTCGGAGTTAGCCAGCATTCCTCTCTGCCCACTATCCCCTCTTCATTTCCATCAGCCCCTAAGTCCTGTTGTTACCGCCTCTAAAATTCTCTTTTATTAGTCAAGTCTGATATAGTATCTCCCTTCCCTCTACCACTTTCCTAGTTCAATCTCCTATCCATTCTTGTCTGCAGTTATCTTTCTAAAACAAAAAACTATTCTATAGGTATACCTTAGAAAACCTTTTATGATTCATTTCTGCCTACTGGACAAAGGCCAGTTCTGTAACAAAGCTTTTCGAAGCCCTTAAGAATTGAGTTCTACTCAATCAGCCTTATCTTCCAACCTCTCTTTCACTTCCTCCTTCTCTCCCTCCCAACCTCCTTTCACAGAGAAAATCACACACACTCTCTCTCTCTCTCTCTCTCTCCCCCCCTCCTCTGATCACCAAAGGCTAAGGTTTCCAAATACAAGCAACAAACATTTACCTCCTCAGAGGCATAACATAAAGTTTTCCCTCTGGTCTGGAACTACTGTATTATTATTTCCTCTATAAACACCATCGACATTAGTAATAATGCTGCTGATTCTCAGGTCCAGCTCGAGCATCACCATCGCTGATTCCTGAAGACCAAATGAACAGTCGTCTCCTTTGTGTTTTGACACCAGTTTGATCACACTGTTGGCCTGGTTCTTTTTCGAGTGACTGGGATGTACCAAAACTGTTTAGAGGCCAGGGTATTCGGTATGGGAAGAAATAATTCAGATCTAAGGCTAGGTCATTTGTTGAGGGTATTGGCGGTTGGACAGAACCCTCCAGAAGCATCACTCAGAGGACGAGGAACAGTGTGGGGGAGGGAGGAAAGGAGTGGCAAAAGGATTTTCCAGTGGTTTATTTTTTTGGCTGCTGTTTCAACAGATTTAGTAGATTTGATAAAGACAAAGAAGGCACATCAAACAACTCAGCAGGTGACACAAAACAGGGAAAATGCCTCATACTGTAAAACACATAATAGGAATAAAATATGCATCAGTAGATTCAAATTCCGATTCAAATTCCAAGCTCACACAATGGACTATATATGGATAGTTTGAAGGAGTGCACCTCAAGTTCAAAACACTGTAAAAGTTCGGGTGTGGTGGGATTAAAGTAGGTCAATCGAATAGCAATTTGTGTGAATTAAATTTAGTTGACTAAATTAGGTAATATTTACTGCCTATAGATTTTGTTCTAAGTATAATAATGCTAAATATTTTATATTCCGTGTCATTTTTTTAAAATGCTCACGGAAATACTATTCTTATCCTCATTTTACAGATGAGGAAACTGGCACAGAGTGCTTCGTCTAAGATCATATAGATGGAAATGATGAAACCAAGATTTGGAAGCAAGACATCTGACTTTGAGGCTTCCTAGTCAATCACTAGGCAAGGCTGCCTGGCATGAATAATGCTAAGCCAGTTGCCGGATATGACTGATTTAAATAGCAAGTGAAATATTGGGTTGTAGTCATAGAAATATATTGTGCAGATCAAAGGAATTAATTTTCAGCTGTAGTTGACTGCTCGTGAACTCAAATGTAATATTAAATTTAGTTTGGGAACCAAGGACAAACCAGAAAGCACCCAAAGGTAGGCAGTGAGGAACATAAGGGTCCTGAAATTCAGATTTTTGACTGAAACTTTGAAGCTCAGCAGATGGTTAGCCTAGAGAAAACTCACAAGAAATAAATTAGCTTTAAAAAAAAATCACATAGGAGTGTATTATATTTATTCTACATTGCTGTAACAGGCAAAATTAGGACCAGAGATTAAAAGAAATAAGTATTTTGACTCAATATAATGAAAAACTGCTGTAGTGTTGGAGTTGTGAACAACTACAATAGCTCTTCTCAAAAAGTAGTAAGTTCCCATGATGGAAGTATTCGAGGGGAATCCAGATGATCACGGCCAGCAGAGTGTACAACAGGGTTCTGCATTAGGTAGAGGCTTAAACTGAATGGCCCTGCCGTTCCAACCTTCTCTACCTTCTCCAAGGTTTGTTTTTCTGAGTCTAATTTGAAAATACTATAGTTAACACATATGGTGCCAGGTGGGTACTTGAAATATTGGGGGAATCACTTTGTAAAGTGTATGATTGTCTAATCACTATGCTGTATACCTGAAACTAATATAAAATAATATTGAGTGTCAACTATAATTGAAAAATAAAATTTAAAAAGGAAAATACTATAGTAGAGATGATACATGGCAGCTCTTTATACAAGACAGGGCAAAGAGCAGACACTCAATAATGATGTCTTCAGATGCCTGGTTATGAATGATATTTCTTTATGTTCAGAGGCTTTCCATAGTCAACATGACCTGTTAATGTGTTTCTGTAAATGAGAACCTGGCGATTTTAAAACAAAGTCTCATAATTTTCTGATACCCCTCTGACTGAGAGATAGAGTTCCTACCCCGGAATCTGTGCAGGCTTGTGTCTGTTTCACCAGTGTCAACAGTGCTTCAATACACTGTCAACAGGGTCAGTGGAGGTAGCACTGTGTGACCTCTGAGGCTAGGTCATAAACGGTAATGTAAGCTTCTCTTGTTCGCCAGAGTGCTTATGCTTACAGCCCTGAGCCACTACATGGGTTGGACCACCCTGGAGCTACCATCTTGTAAAGAAGCCATGTCATGTGGAGGCGTCATGTTATTGGCACACTGGTCGCCACTTTCAGTCTTTGAGTCTCGCATGGAGACGTGTGAGTGAAGGAACCTCCAGTTCAGTCAGGGCTTGGCCATCAAGTCATCCCCACAACCTTCGAGTCTTCCCAGCTGAGGTTCCAGGCATTGTGAAGCAGAGACGAGTCGCCCACTGCTGTGCCCTGTCAAATCCCCGAGCCACAGGATCTCTGACCACAAGTAAACGGTAGTTATGTCAAACCACTAAGTCAGGGTTAGCTTGTTACACACGGATAATAACCAAAACAGGGTAACATTTCGTGTTTATAAGCAAAATTTCTACATCTATGTGGAGGGAAAAAAATCAGTTACTACAGTAAAACCTGTCTGAAAGGAGGGTCATAGCTCCTGGTTGTCAGGAAGTGCTGACAGCATTGGAGCAAGCAGTCTACAATGGCATTTAGTTTAATATAAACCTTTTATGTTCAAGAAAATCCACTTTAGGATAGGTCCCAGAAGCAGGACCATACTGAAACATTTAAACTACATTATGTACTTGTTCATTTCACATTGAATGACATGGTGATTTTACACCAGGCAATCTGGCTACTGTAAAGGAGCGTGAGTTTGTTTGTAAGGTAAGCCCCAATCCTATGTAAAAAGTGCCCAAAGCTATTCCTAAAGCCAACAACAGATGTTAGGACTTTTAGATTATCTCTCATAGATTTTCAATTAGACAATAACTTTGACTACTTTTGGGAAATCATACATTATGTGTAATCCTTAAAAAAGACATGGTAAATAGTTTATAATTTCTAAGTATCCTTTACCCTTTTATATTTGGGTATATTATTTTATCTACTTGTTAAGTAAAGCACATGGAGCCACAGTCCAGGGCTTGTTTTCTTTACATCAATAAGTTAAAGTAAAAATGTTATTGCAGAGAAACTAAACAAGCCAGGACCTTCAATACTGCTAACTCCTGTGGGCCAAGGCACAAGGAATAATGTGATCAAAGACAAAATGTCCCCTCTAGAGTTTTCTGTCCTGTGTGCTTCGAATGGAGACAAGCAAGTACTCACTGATTACCTTCTATGCACACCCAGCATAGGTGGCAGTAATTGATAGCACACCAACAAGTATTTATTGAAAACCCACTATGTGGTAGGTACTATAGTGATTGTGAAAGTCTAGGATTTATGGCTCTTTCAGGGAGATAAATTGAGTACGCAATACAATTAGAGAATCCTGACAGATAAATCATTAACTCCACTTTTATAAAACACATTCTAAGTTTCAAGCCCCAGGGGTAAAAAGAAGAATGAGACACAGCCCTTGCTCATGAAGGGCTTACATTACAGTCTAAGAGACAGGTACATAGTCAGATAAAATGTCATGTTGTAATAAGACAAGTGCCACAGCAGAGATATGAACAAAGTGTCATGGTACAGTGAGAACACAGGAGAAACACTAAGCTGGGGAAAGTGAAAAAATCACTTCACAGAGAAGTTGCCACTGAAATCTTGACCAACCTTTTCAGACAGACTAGATAAAAGGGACAAAGAGATAGAATTATAAGACAGGAGCCCAGTGGTTTCTGGGCATAGTGGTTTCTGTGTGACTGAAGTGAGGTTATGCCAAACAAACTCCAGCAGTACTGTGGCAAATGAACCTGAATGAGGGGCAAAGTTCAGCGCTGCTCTTTTCTGCTATAGAAGGATAACAAATGGAGACTTTGATGTCAGCTGTAGTCATCGAAGAAGTCTTCATGGAAGAGGTAGGACCTGACCTAGACCTTTTAAAAGGGAGTAAGTTGGATTGGTTAATAAAAAAGATGGTCATTCTGGGAAGGAAAATAAAAACAAAAGCATAGGAGAAGCGAAGAGGTGGCACATGTTCAGAGGAGTGGCAGTCAGGAGGTTTGCCTGAACTGGAGAAAAATGCAAGAAATTCACAGAAGTAGGAGCCAACACTGGCTATTCAGGGAACTGAATATGGGAGCCAGTTGTAAACACGGTAAAAATAACCACTATCAATATTTCAAAAAGAGTCAAGATAATACAAATACCTTTGCTTAGCTTCCATTTCTTCCTTTGGAAAAAATAATTATTTTTCTCAAGGAAGGATGAGAAAATATAGCTGCTTAATGTCTACCGATTACTATGCTGAGACACATTACCAAGGATCACTTAATTCTCAAAGACTTCTAACAGTGATGTAAGTAGTATCCCTGTACTAATGATGTGGAATTTGAGGAACAGAGGTTAGCCAATCAGTGACAGGTCAAGGTTTTGGTCCAATCTGTTTGACTTCAAAACCTGCATTTTCAGGGGAAAAAAAAGGTCAAAGCTGAGGACAGAGGAGACAGAACCCAGATTCCATGATTTGTCAACTCTAGGTCAAAGTGTCTTAGAGCACTACTATTTCAAAGATCAACTTCTTAATAGTAAGCATGAAATGAAACAAACCATGTACAAACATGTATCTTTTTCCATATCCTGATGTTACTAAGATGAGCTGCCTTGCTCAACGACATGGTGAGGGAAGAGAGAAAAGAACAAGCCCAAGACGAGTAACGATTCATCTGAGTTCAGCTCTGTGCTCAATAAGCTGCCTGGCTTGAGAGACATCCAGTGCTGCTTGGTATAGGCACTATGGCAAAAGGGTTTGCCTCAGGGTGAGTATATCTGGAAACATTAAATCTGAGGTCACTGAGACAAACAAAACAAAACAAAACAAAAATCATTTGAGTAGGAAACCAAAAGGCAGAATTGAATCCATTTCTCAAAGGTGGCACGCTTGTCCACTATTGTTCACCTGCAAGTTGGTAAGTAGCACGTCTCTCCTTTAGCCCTTCCACAGACTGTCTACTACATTGGCTTTAGTGGGACCTCTGTATTTTAACCTTCCTTTCGGTAAACTTGGTAACCAGAACCCAGACATTCTTTCTGTAATTAAAAACCCAAACTGATTGCATTTGAACAGTTTTATTTCAGACCAGGGTTGGATGCCTATCATAAAGTCAGTCTATTTTTTTTAAACTGTCAACTTCCCTGTGACTAAGTCAGTCGCCACTTTCCTCTAATAAACATGTAAGCCCTGTTTCCAGGGGAGTGGTCAGATGGAAGACATTATCCAAGGCAGAAGACAGCTTTCTCTTTCCGGCTAAGATGGAGGCATAGGTAGATACACTTTGCCTCCTCACACAACCAAAAGAACAACAAATTTAAAAACAAAAAACAACCAGAACTGCTGGAAAATCACACTGTATTGAAGTCTGGCAACCAAGGACTTAGAAAAGAAACATTCATCCAGACTGGTAGGAGGGGTGGATATGGGCAGCCTGGGCAGAGAGGACACGTGGCAAGGCAGTGGCTGGAAGACCAGGTGAGGCAGCAGCTGGCAGACTGGGAGGCCCCATATTTGCATGTGGATAAACTGGGAGGAACAACTGGGGAGTAAGACCGCACAACCCAGCACTCTAGCACGGGAAAAGAGAGCCTCAAAACCTCTGGCTGTAAAAATCTGTGGGGGTTGTGGCAGCAGGAGAAAGCATAAGCCTCACAGGAGTGCTCACTGGAGAGACCCACAGGGTCCTAGAATGTACACAAACCCAACCATCCAGGAATCAGCACCAGAAGGGTCCAATTAGCTTGTGAGTAGCAGGGGGAAATGACTGAAAGTGGGGCAAGAGCTGAGTAAGCGGCAGTGTTCCCTCTCTTACCTCTCCCCCACATACAACACCACAACCCGCAATGCCATGAGTAGTCCCACCCTGGTGAATACCTGAGGCTCCGCCCCTTACTACATAACAGGCATGCCAAGACAAAGAAATATGGCCCAAATGAAAGAACAGATCAAAACCCCAGAAAAAATACAACTAGGCGATGAAGAGATAGCCAACCTATCAGATGCAGGGTTCAAAACACTGGTAATCAGGGTGCTCACAGAAACGGTTGAGTATGGTCTCAAAATAGAGGAAAAAGTGAAGGCTATGCAAAGTGAAATAAAGAAAAATACACAGGAAACCAACAGTGAAGGGAAGGAAACCAGGACTCAAATCAATGAATTGGTGTGAAAGGAAGAAACAAACGTTCAACCAGAACAGAATGAAGAAGCGAGAATTCAAAAAAAATGAGAGGGCTAGGAGCCTCCAGGACAACTTTAAATGTTCCAATATCTGAATCATAGGGGTGCCAGAAGAAGAAGAAGAGCAAGAAACTGAAAATTTATTTGAACAAATAATAAAGGAGAACTTCCCCAATCTGGCAAAGGAAATAGACTTCCTGGAAGTCCAGGAAGCTCAAAAAGTCCCAAAGAATTTGGAACCAAGGAAGCACACACCAAGGCACGTCATAATTACACTACCCAAGATTAAAGATAAGGAGAGAATCTTGAAAGCAGCAAGAGAAAAGGAGACAGTTACTTACAAAGGAGTTCCCATAAGACTAAGTTGACTTCTCCAAAGAACTTTCCAGGCAAGAACGGGCTGGAAAGAGGTATTCAAAATCATGAAAGCCAAGGACCGACATCCAAGATTACTCTATCCAGCAAAGCTATCATTTAGAATGAAAGGGCAGATAAAGTGCTTCCCAGACAAGGTAAAGTTAAAGGAGTTCATCATCAGCAAGCCCTTATTATATGAAATGATAATAGAATTTATCTAAGAAAAAGAAGATCAAAACCATGAATGGTAAAATGACAACAAACACACAACTATCAACAACTGAACCAAAAAAAAAAAATTAAGCAAACAACTAGAACTGGAACAGAATCACAGAAATGGAGATCATATGGAGGGTTATCAGCAGGGAGGGCCTAGGGGAGAATGGGGGAACAGGTGCATGGAATAAGAAGCATAAATGGTAGGTACAAAATAGGCAGGGGAAGGTTAAGAATAGTAGAGGAAATGGAGAAGCCAAAGAACTTATATGTATGACCCATGGACATGAACTAAGGGCAGGGGGAATGCTGGTGGGGGAGAATAAAGGCGAGGAAAAACTGAGACAACTGTAATAGCATAATCAAAATATACGTTAAAATAAAATTATTTTTAAAACCATAGAAAAAGAAGACATTATCCAAGACAGATGCATATTTTCTCTACAAATAGAATATTTATTCTATAAATTCTTGCATAAATATTCTTTGCATAAGAAATGGTACAAGGCCTACAGTTCCACTTGATTAACATTTGATTCATTATTTTACTGGAGAATGAAACAGACTTAATGGAAGATAATTATATTATTGGCTTTGAGGCTCCAAAGAAAGAAAGGGATCAGTATTACATTTGCTTCCTAATCCCCTGACTCTTCTAAATACTTTTCAAAAGATAATTGCCTGTAATTCAGAAAGTTCATGTGTTAATTTACTTAAGACCCTAGGAACACACATAAGACCCGAGGGAGATCTAGGGACATCATCTATAGCCTTTTCCCTGATGGGACTATTGAAGACAGATGATTCTGAAGAGGCTATGCCAAAATGATACAAACAATTTTTTTCAGTGTTCATATGTCTGCCCAAAGTAGACAGGAAGTAATGCATTTCATAGTATTGGTACTAAGCAATGTGTATTTTACAATTTTTTTTATTATACAAGTAATACACGTTTGTGATTTTTTAAAAGTAAAAGTTTATGGTGAACACCGAAGTACCCCCCCCTACCTTACCTCCCTGTGTACCTTAAACAATTTCTCCAAAAGTAACTGCTGTAAAAGCTTGTATCTGCATGTAAACATGGATTCTGGATTTTTCTTTATATTATCTTCTTCAAATTTTGCCTACTTAGCAATATATCTTGGATGTATTTCCTGCAAAAAATACATTCATATCCTTATTTATAATGGTCCCTAGACTTCCATTTTATGGCTATACAACAATTTACATCAATAGTACCCTATTAATGACATTTAAGTTATGAGATTTTCCTCTTATAATCAATATTGTGTTGAAAGTTCTTGAACCTATATATTTCCATATATCAGGAGCCTATTCTAAGATAAAGTCCTACTAGTGGGATTGCTAAGTCAGAGGTTAATCTACTAGCTGGGCCATATGCTTTGTACTCATGAAGATAAAAGTATTAATTTCTAGATGAGATTTATAGTAAAATATAAACTTATTTTGATTTAAAATGGGACAGAGTCTATAAGTAATGATTTTCCTTCAAAATATGAGGGATCTTAAAATGGATGCTTTCTTTCCCCCTAAAACAACCCCTTGCCTGAAAATTTCCCAAAAAGGATTGCCATGCACAATAGGACCCTGAATTTATTTTAGAGATGCATTTTGAATGGTGTTTCATGTTACATATTTAACCAACTCCAGAAAATAAATTGCCCGTCTGTTAAACAGTGTAGAAAAAGGATACTTCATAAGAGATAGTTATTTGGACCGTAACAAAGAATAAAATCTGGTTCCCAGTGGGTGAAAACTGGCACTGCTAAATCAGACTGCTAGCTAGCACTGATTGACAATTTGAGCACAGCACATGCTAAGTATGACTGCATATAGAACAGCATACAGAGATGTGTAGCTCCACCTGCCTAGATATTCAAAAGTCATTTCATGGTTCCTATAATCTAAGATAAATTTTCTTGGACATGCCTGGTCATGCATGTATTAGTTATGCTTCTCAGCCAAAATCAACCTGTGCTTCAGCACAAAATGGAAAGCCAAACCCCGCAGTAGGTCCTTTTTTTTCCCTGTTTTTCAGATCCTCATTTTTCTACTTCCTCATTCTCCAAGCACGCACACACTTTCTCTCTCTTTCCCTCTTTCTCCCTCTTTCCCTTCCACTGACCCTATTAATGTAGGAATTTCTCTAAGAAAAGTTTCTAACTATATTATACATAGGGTTTTATATATAAATATATGTAGATACTCTCTTTAAATGTTAATGTTTAATCACCCCCCTCATGCTCGGGGGCTTTGGTCTCACTTTCAGACTGCTAAATAGAAGGTACAGGCAGCCCGTGATGGCTCCCTTGTCACTCTCAGTGGGCATGAGCAGTCGCTGGAGCTTGCAGTATCAGTTGCTAAGCAACCTGTTCATCTGCTGAGCCTGATATTTCAATTCAGCAGCAGTAAATGTCTGTTATGTTACAGCCTTTCATAACTACCTTCATTACATAACATCTATGATTATAATAAAGGAATTCTAAATGTTGAGGGGTGTTTGGGTAACAAGGAAAATCAGTACACCTATAACACTGAGAGAATGTCAAATTAGGTTTTCTGCATATAAAAAAGTATGAGATGATGCTATATTTAACACTTAGTCCTTCCTGGCAGAGCACTGACAAAGCATCATACCAGGGCTACTTACTTGATGATATCAAATCAAGTCTTGTCATTCTCGAAGTTTCTAATTGCTACTCTAATGAAGGTAAAACAGCAGTGGCCTGGGAAAATAAGAATATCAATGTTCTGAATAAAATAAATGAGGCTAGTGTATCTAGCCAAGTATTTGTACGGATGACAATTCTTGAAAACAGACTTTTCTGGAACTGCATTTAAGTTTGAAAAGCAGCAACTATGTAAATATTTTAAGTTGCTAATCTTGCTGAAACATTTTCCTAAACAAAGGTCTGAGATTCTAAGACATTTATTTAAAATGATTTCAAATAGTTCACTCTTTATCTTTTAGTTCATTTTAGAAGAAATAATCATTGTAATAAGATGGCTCAAAGCACAGTTTTGTTCACTTATCCACTGTGTCTGAGTTTTCTGTATTTATGAACTATTAGTGTCCTAATTAGAATATAGGTTTGGATATAACAATCCGCAAGCCTCAAGAAACAGTTCCTTAAAAAAAGAAAGTTCTTTTTTTCCTACATACCAGTTCAGTATAAAAACCTGGGGCTGATACAGTCCTTTCTGTTTTTTTGGTGGGTGTGTTTGTTTGTTTGTTTGTTTGTTTGTTTCTTGCGTGGCCACCTTTAACTTTTTATCTCATAGTCTAAGATGCATCCTAGACAGTCAGAAGGCTAAAAGGAAAGTGTGTAGATTACTGTCCTTCGAGAGAACAGCAGGGATGTTGCGCTCATTACTTCTGCTTTTATCAAAATTGGACGGAACCGGGTCACATCTTACTGCAAGGGAAACTGGGAAGCGTGGTTGTTAATTGAGAGGACAATTTGCCTGTCCAGCTAAAACTCAGGGCTATTATCAAGGGAAAGTGAAGGCATGGATATTGGGGGACAACCAGCTATTCCTGCCATAGGAAGAAATAAAAGCAATCCTCAGGAGTGTAGAGAAAAGTAATAAAATTGCCTTAAACTATAAAAATAAAATTACTTTTATAAGTTATAACACCCTAGAAATGGAATGAGACAAAAAGATAATTAAAAAATAAGAAAGAAATAAAGTTCACCCCTCTAACCTCACTCTTTTCAGAAGTGGTCTAGGACCTGGAGGACAATGGGCCTAGAAACCAAGCAACAATTTGGGGGTGACAGATATGTTAATTCTCTCGATTACAGTGATGGTCTCACCAGTGAATACCTGTCAAAACTTAACCAATGGTGCACTTTAAGTATATATGCAGTTTGTTGTATTCCAATTATCCCACAATAAAATTGTTGGAAAAAGAAAAGCATAAAATGTGAACAAAAAGACATTAAAATAAATGTCATGGCTGTCATTAGAGAAATAGATGCCAAGAGGGTTCAAGGTGATGCTCTCATCCATAAAGTTCTCCAATGAAAAGAAAAACCAAAAATGTGACCCTTTGTTAATACAACAGTACAAAGTATATAGAAAAACAGGAGGAGGGCTGTAGCTGGAAATGGATCACTGAGAAAGCTTGAGTGAAACTGGATTTGTTCAGTAATTCTATATATTCATGACCTCTCCTGAGTCATGAGCATGAGAACCTACCAGATTCGGATCAGGGTCAAGGTAATTTGATGACAGGAAAAAACAAAAAACAGGAGAATGTGTTTTCTTTTGGAACAGGAGGCAGCAAACAATTGGCAAAAACAAGGCTGAAGCAAATGTGCTTTCCCCTCCTCTACGAGATAAATAGGAGGAGGACTAGCAGGAGGAGCAAAATCTTCTTGTTCACGGCAACTCCCATCGAGAAGGTATGTTAGTAAAAGGCTGCAAACTTACTGATCCCTTTGCCTGCCATCTACACTTGTCCTACTCTCAGTCACTTACTAATTCTCATCTTTTCATATATTCATTCACTTAAACATTTTTGAGTACCAACTTTTTACATGTAAAACACTTTGCTAAGTGCTGGGGATAAAAATAAACAAATTCAACCCTAACAAAGCTCATAATATGGAAAAAGAGAGAGGTAGAAATAAAATCTTTCCCATTCAGTTTATACATTTGTTTTTGAGTTTTTTATAGACCACTGTATAACTATATATTTAATATATATTTTAAGCAAACACAAAAGAAATAAGTTGCAGAAGGTTGTTTTTGTTATTATTGTTGTTTTGTTTTGTGTTTGTCCTAGAACCAGAAGTCCTTTCTTCTGTACATTATTGGAAGTTTTTTTTTAGATCTGTGTTTTAGAATATCAGATTGGGTGGGTTTGGCCTCTGCATATATTTGGCATTCTCTTTCTCCATGCTATGGTAACATAAATAGATGAAGACAGATTGAAGAGTAGGGAGGCATGCATAAATTTCAAAGTAAAATAAAAGCTAAACTCTTTATATTAGAGTCAGGAGAATAGTGAGATTTTATGTAAAGGAAAGATTCATAACAAGTGTTTTATCTTATATTTTGCATTATTTTTTCCCTTTTATCTTTCATCTTATATTAATAAATAGATCTGAAATATGAATTATCATATTGGGTGACTTATCCATAACAGCACCACACTTTTCAAATATAAACCTATTTTTCTTTCAGAAGGGCTAAGAAATTTGCCCTCAGAAGGGGATGAACTCAGAGGTGACATTCTTTGCTTCTTAGTCTAATGGTACATTTTAGATCCATTATGCTTGGATGGAAGATGAATGGGTAGGCTTATGTAATGTGGTAAGAGCCAAGTTGAATACAAGAATGTCTAAATGGCAATGGTGACAACAGTATCGATGACAATGACCTTACATCATCCAGTCAATCTATAATAAGCCCAAGGTTTCATAATATTAGCTAAATTAACTTATATAGAAAAGGTGATTCATAATTTTAATTTTGTGTATTTCCTTGCCATTGGTACATTTTCCAAGTCATCAAGATTTTTCTAAACACCTTATAAGCCATCATCTACTTGAAGTTTTCCAACACCTTTGTAACCTGTCAATTGAACATTTCATTTTCATTTTAATACTTCCATTACCAATAGCACATGCTTAAAGCAGTCTGTCTTGGCAAAGCATTCACCTAGGCTGGGGAAGAGTCTCACACCCTAAAGGCACTTTTCAGATTACGTAAGGCGATTGAATTATGTATTAAAGTACTGGCTGTGCTTCCATAAGTAGATGGGAACTCTGATGTTCACAGGCGCTACCTCCTGTTCTCCGTAACTGAAAACATAACTGAAGTGCTCCCAACTTTCTCCAAATTATCAGTGTTGCCATGAGAAATTTAAGTGCCCAAGGTGAAAACACATCTTTCAAAGGCAAAAACAAGTCTTCCCGCTATCTATCAAAACTTCATTTTAACTACTGAAATAAAGCTTTCAAGGAACTTAAATATCAAGATAAATAAAATTAGCTTTTAAATAAAAGCTAATCACAGAAAATGTCAATACAGCACTAATAGCATTGCTTATAATTTTTCTAAAACCTGATGATGATTATCTTAATTTGAAATAAGAGTTAAATCCTTGCCTCCCCTTGATCCATAGTTATCATTGCCCCAAACAACTGTGAATTCATAAAACAAAAATTAACGCTTATGGTTCCTATTTTGCAGGTTCTATAATCTTGAACATGCTATATATTGATTACTGTAGTGTCTTTTTTTTTTTTTTACAAAGCTGCTGGTTTTTGAGTGTTTTGGAACCTCTCTGAAAGCGTCACTGAGGGCCACTGTGGAGCAAACTGGAGGCAAACAGTTCAGGTGATGCCCTCGCACCTCTATCCCAGGCTCCCCTGCAAACTAATCTCAGCCATGGCGGCTATTAAATGTCAAGAGTTTATTTGAATTTTAATAGACGACTCCAAAGAAAGTCCTTCTATTTAAATGATATAAATTAAAATGATAAATTTGGATTTCTGTTTTAGAAGTGTTTGCTAGATATAACTTCAATTAAATCACAGAGATGACTGCTTAATCTTTAAGGTGTAGAAGAATGTTAATTGAACTTACACATGCCCTAGGGAAACAATGTGGTAAAATAATTGCCAAGAGTATAAGATCATATTTTACTGTTTGTGTCCATGTCATTATATCCTGCACTTCATCAATCCACACAAATTACTAAAAATTATATTGCTTTATTCAACAGATAACTACTGTGTCATGAGTCGTACAGGTGTTGGGACTTCAACAGAGAACAAAACAGATATGGTGTTTGAGGCCATTTTAGGAATCGTCCAAAGGCCAGAGGGAAGGAGCATAGATTTCCCAGGGGAAAGTGGTCAGAAAGAGGCCCGAATAAGTAAGGTCAAAAGGAAATGTAGGTTAATTCATCAAATGAAATGAAAGTGATAATTACTAAATGGTTATTACTCCCAGCTAAGGGAGCTTCTCCCTAAACCTTCCCCACCCTGTCCCTGCCTCCAAATTTTCACATATGTAAGTATGAATTTTAAATTGCATAACAGATGTTTCTTAAAGTACACAGAATGTGTCTTATTAATAGCAACACTATTGAAGTGCAATCAAGGTTAAATAATAAACAATAATATATCTGGAGCCACTAACCTACTGCACCAACAATTATCAAGCAAAGTGTTACATGTTTTATTACTGGGTTAATAAAAAGCATCACTTTTATGAAGCATTACATATTATAAAGATTAGAAATTGAAAGGCCTTTATAAGTCATTATCTTGTGCCACTCAATGCAGGGTGGCAGCCTAACGAATTTTGCAACGTGTTCAATTGCCCAGCAGAGGCTCTGTACGACCTCTCACGTAATTCACTCTTAATTTACAGGTCCCAAGAACCAAAAATTTAAATGAGTCCTTCAGCCTTCTTTGGAGCCGATAAAATAAAACAGAGTGGATTTTCGTTTGTTTTTTGAGAATATTTTCTTCCTTGTGGAACTGGGGACAAAGCTATCAAAATATCGATGGTTCCCTGCTGACAGTTTGGTCTAGCTGTACAAACTGGGAAAGGTAAATTTGGAGACTCCTTTCTATGCCCACGGCCAACTAACTTTTTCGGAAGCTCAGGATCTTGGTAGGTAGCACAGGATGGCTGTTTAAAGACTCAGACCGTTCCGGCAGAATGGCTGCTGATCAGCAGTGAGTTGAATGAGACAGGAGATCTGGAGAAGACTGGAGCGGTAGTCAGGCACAGGGGCGGATTTCATGCTTGTTGTCCCTCCTAGCACAATCACTGCTAGTCCTCCTTTTGCTTTCCTAGCTCGGAACATAAATTACATAGGTCCCTTATAAGTAGAAGAAAGACAGCTATTGCCCTCACTCCCTAGGAGTAGGCCTAAATATATCCACAAAACAGATATTCAGGTACAAGAGCACACCCAAAACATCTTTCTTACACTGTAAAATTTGCTGAGTGAAGCCTGATTTTGCATTTCCCTGTGGGCAGTGCAACTTCCTCGTGCACATACAGAAATGATGGTGATTTTCATAAGTTCTATTTGTAAGCATGAAGGCCGGGCCTATCTTGGATCTTCAATATATTATTACTCACTAGAGAATGCAAGCTCCTTGAGGGCAAGGACTTTGTGTGTTTTGTTTATTACTGTTCCTCGACTACCTAGAATAGCCCATGGTTCAGGGAAGGCGCCCAATAAATACTAATTGAATAAAAATTCAAGAAGTCAATGTTGTCCTTCATACCTCTTCAGGAGACATTGTCGTATGTGAATATACCATCAAAGGAAATTACATTTCTTTTACGTGGTACTTACTCTTTTATTGTAATAACCAATTGAGCATGTTGCCGTTTTCGCTTCAAAAAATCAAGTATTCATTCTTCTGATTCTTTTTTCTCCTATTTCTCTGGGTAGGTCTTTGTCTAGAGACCATGAGATTTCTAATAGCTAATTCACTGCAACTAACACTATTTTTTTCAATCGCAGAAAGATACCTAGAACTAAATATGAAGATCATGGAATGTCTTTCTCCTTGCGTTTAGTCACTTTTTAAAATCAGCACCAAGAATGTTTTTCTAGGTGGGGGTGAAATCTGGTAACCAAATAAAATATATTAATGATATTCATATACTTTTATTTATGAAGACTCAGGGTTTTTTATCTCTTCAAATTGCAAAGCTATAAATACTAAATATAAACATGTTTCTTTAAAAAAAAAAGGAAATTCAAATCAGAGCACAATTTGTTTAGCTAGATGTTGGTGCCTTCTCTTCCTTTTTTTTTTTAAGATTTTATTTATTTGTTTGTTTATTTATTTATTTATTTATTTTTTAGACAGAGAGAAAGGAAGAGAGAAAGAGAGGGAGAGAAACAGTAATGTGTGATTGCCTCTCATGCACCCCCTACTGGGGACCTGGCCCACAACACAGGCGTGTGCCCTGACTGGGAAATCGAACCGGCGAACCTTTGGTTCGCAGGCCAATGCTCAATCCACTGCGCTACACCAGCTGGGTCCTTTGCTTCCTTTTTAAAAGTTTACATGCCATTCACTTTCTCGCTGTGTTCATCCCATGCAATTCCCCTAAGGGTGGTTCTTCCCCAAAAAAGACTTTTTTTCATTCAGAATACCTTTCCTGAGTTAAAAAATAATATCTGGAGGGTCACAAAAAAGATTTAGTATAGGTCTTAAATACACATAAAAATGGTTATTAACCAAAACTGCAGATCACGGTCAAGATCAGCAGGATCTGCCTTTTCACTGCACCCCTCCTCTGCAATTCTCCAGCCAGAAATACAGTTTCTTTCTTTCTAGTGGTCTGGCTTCAAAAGACTGGGATGGAGACCAGCAGAAAAATGTATGTACTTCAGTTTGGGTATTTAGTTTCCATGTAACAGAAACCTAGCTGAAGCAAAGAAAATAAGATAAACTACTAAATCCTCAGAACCTAAGGAATAGCTAAAATAGTCAAACTGGCAAGATTAGAGATGTGTGAGGCCTCAGGAACACTTGAGGCCTCAGGGAATCCCAGGGGAGACCTCAGGACATTGACTGAATTTCTAACCTCCATTTTCTGCTCATTGACTTCATTTTTCTTTCTCACTACCAAGAGGTTATCTCTACATGGAAAGGAAACGTGATGTCATTGTCAGGGAAATGGGTTATTCTGACTATATCTCAGTCATTCACACACATGCACCCCCTCTGATTTGATATCTCAGTAAATCTTAATGTGGATGGCAGACTACAGTGAGAATAAAGCTATAGTTGGTAAAGAAGTAATTAGTTGAGACAGGAGGGTGTTTGGTATTTTGTTTCCTGCACAGTGACTTTGTTTTTGTCTCCATTTTAAAACCACTTGTAAGGGTTTAGAGTGACTTCGTCTGATGTTGATATTCTCTGAGATGATTTATGTCCAACAAGAGAACATGGTCTGGGTGTGACAGTCAGATCGCCTTGTAGTAAGCAAAGTTTAGCTGTGAGAATTTTTGGATAAAAGTACTGTGATACCAAGCGCTATGTGTCCAGTGATCAAACATGAGGAAGGAGTTATCAAATGCACTGTGGGTCCAGCTACGATCAGGCCATAGGAACTGGTGGTGGACTCCAACAGTGATGACGTGGACATTATCATGACACTGTGCTGGATAATGGCAATTTAACCATAGGTTTAAAATTAAAAGATAACATTGACTTCCTACTATTTTAAGTATTTAGACAGGTTGATTCCTTTCACTGTTTCTTCTGAAACTGTACCTGAAGCATTATGTGCCAAAAATCCTATGCTATCATTTCCATGTTTTAATCTATAAGATTATAATCTGGTTTTACAGATTTAATAGATTCATAGAATTGCAGAAATGTTCAAATATATAAGTACTCACACTTCAAATAATTTTTTATTAATCTACCATATGAGTTTATATGATTAAGTGTTATACAGTGTCCTCAAACAAGAACTCTAATCTCGGAAAGAAGAAATATATGAAAGATTATAATAACATGACTTGACATGGGTACATTTAATTGACATTAAGTGAGGCTTCCGATATCCTTTATCAAATTACCACTATGCTTATGCTAATCTGTGAGAGGAGACATTAAATCAAGCAAATTTTCTGCTTTCCTAGTGGCTAGAGAAATATATCAGGTCTTAAATCACACATACATTAGCTGATTTGTTTCTTTTTCCACCTCTAAACCAGAATATAGATGTTGTATAGTAATTGACATTATTCAAATATAAAAACCCTAGTTTATTCCTGAGAATTTGGCCCAGTAGAGATTTTAAAACCCGCTCAACTATAAATTCTAAGCTCTGGTTCTGTTTAGCTTTTCAAATCTCTAAATCTGGTAAGCAGACTCCCCTGGATAGAAATGGAGCTTTGAAAATTTGAACAAAATGTTTAGACTTTGAGAAGTAAATAAGGTCTAATTTTTTCAATAATCCAAAGAGTTTTATTAATTTATGTTTTAAAAAACTGAACCTACCTACATCAAAGAATAAATAAGTCCTCTTATAATTTTAGTGTCATATTTTCTATTTGAGTCTAACGGTAGAGTTGATCATTAAATAAAGTAATAATGACCAATTACTATGCGAGAAAGATGAAATGTTTTGCTTTATGAAGAGAACGTACTAAAAATCAGATATAATTTCAAATTGTTCTCATCAGAAAGCTTGAAGTCTCAAATGAAAATGTAGTACAACTAATATTTCCTAAAGAAGTCTATAAGACCTCATTTGAAGACCACAGATTTGGTGTTTTGCATTATTTCAGATGGATTCCAGGGCACAACCACACGAAAGGTTTAAGATCTCTCTCAGCCTGGGTTATCCTCTAAATAAAAATAGTTTTGCCATACTGTCAACATCTATGCCAATCGTGTAAGTTTAAGACTATTGTGACCTTTCCTTGCATATTTCTTTCTTTAAATTCTTTCTTACTTTAATTGTAGTTCAGTGTTAATTTAAGCTAACCAGATTAAATTCATGGGGGTCTGAGAGAAGTACTTTTAATTAACTATCCCACAGGAAGGAACTATGGCTGTGTAGAGATTTCTGCATGACTCACTTGGGTCATTGTCTCAGTGCACAGCGGCCCAACATGTAGAAATAATTGTCCTGCTTTCGAAGCAATGGTTTAAAAAATTACTTACATTAGTTGAATAGAATATTGCCTTGAAGGGCACAGGTGTTCAAAAAAAAATGAGGAAAGGAGAGACTTTGAAAGGATTTCTGCAATCGGGAGCATGCGCCATCTCCCAGCCTCTCAATGTAAAGCAGAAAGGGGTTTTCTTTTACAGGCAAATAAACAAGGCTGGAGAGAGCCTGACAGGGAAGTAGGGCCCAGGTGAAGAAGAGGTGGAAGTGACAGCGATAGGACCGTGGATCAGAGAACCTTTTACTCCACAGTCAGCATATTCTCAGAAGGGCCTGTTAAGGAGGGGGTATCTGCTGAATCAAACTGAGGGTGGACAAAGTTCAGGGGGTTGGGGGAAGGAGAGAGCTTAACTAAAGTTTCATCAAGTCAGACTAATGAATATTTTGTTGCAATTGTTGAATGGGGACAAATCAGTTTAGCTAATCATTTATGAGGTAGCAGTGGGAATTTGGAGTAAGCTGGGGAGGCATGCCTGAGTCTTATCTAAGCCATATAGGAAAGGGTGTGCTTTGCAATAAGCTATTTTGCAGAACATAAAAGAGTGAGAGGGTTTCTTAACCATAGCTCTTTTTCAAGATCCCAGGTATTCAGTGAGGTTCAACAATCAAGGTTTTAGTTTTTCTTCTATTACACGTGAAGCAACAAAAACATCACAGAAGCTTCTCCTGCTCTGTGATAGGCAGAATTCCAAAATGGCTCTCAGATTCCTGCTTGTGGGTGTACGCGTTCTGTGTGCACCCCTCCCCCTGAGAATGGTAATAGAACTGCTACTATGATGGGCTATCACAACCATGATTCTGTTCCTTTAGGAGGCAAGAGAGATTTTGCAGATGCAGATAAGCTCCATGGTTAGCCTCTTTCCTCCAGCAGAAAGAATGCATGAAACCTTTCCATCCATTATGATTTAACATAAACCTGCCCCAAAGTACATCCCTATCCATTTGCCTGCTCTGTAGAGCCCAGGCAAGACAATACAAATGCTCATCTACTGCTATAGGAGATTAAATTGCAATTGGAAAGTTGAAAACAGAATGAACTCTTTTAACTTCACCCAGCAGTGAAGAATCCTACTGTGACTCATTTTTTAAAAATGACTGAGATATGTTTAAGTTCCTGAGCACAGAGTCACCAAAATAAAGGGGAGATAAAAGGAGCCCACTGAGTGGGGTGCTGCTGAGTGAGTGTGGGTTCAAAACCTTCTTCTTGAGCTGAGTGCCTCTGAACTTTCCTGTGCCTCCCTTTCCTCATGGGCGAAGCTGGAACAACAATGCTATCCCTTTATGAAGCTACGAGAAATAAATGCGATAGCCTATTTCCACTTACAATATCTATATTGCTTAACTAGCACTATAAAGATGTGATAAAGGATTTTAGTTTTGTTTTTGTGGTTTGGATTAAATTTTTTGTCTTCACTTGGATGTGCCCTTAGTTTAAAATTTTGATGCTTTGTTATTGTTTTTGCTGGCTGTGGTATTGACTCTTTTGATTGGTTACTTTTGGATTTCGCTTGGTTTTACTTATTTGCTATCATTTTTGTTTTTTAATTCCAAGGAGAGGTATGAAGAAAGAGATTTTAGAGTCAGAGGTTTATTTTTCAAACCATTTCATTCAAAATGCGGTTTTATTCAAGAAAAAAAGAGGGCACCCTTCACTGAGAGGCAATAATGAGACAATAAAAGAATTTGTCAGGTTGCTGAGGGGACTTATATTCTGAGGTAAAAAACAGAAGAAGCCTTACATTGGAACAGGACAGATTGGAGTGGATTTGAATGCCTTGTTTGCTAGGGCAAGAGACATAATTTCTCTTATAGCTCCACTTTTGATTGACTTAAGAATAAAGAGGGAAGAAAAAAAGAAAATTTGGTTATTTCCCCCGTAAAGACTGGAAAAATATACACTTTTAATTTCCATGCAGTTTGCTAATGAAGCTGCTCTTTTTTCCCTTAGGGGGCAGTAACCTAGGAAAGCCTTCTCGAGTGAGCTGGTGTGCTCTAACTTGGTTATCATTGGCTATAGCAGCTTTGTTGCTCAATTAGAAAAGTTAACTGTCCACTCAATTTTCCAAATGAACATGGGAGCAATTACATAAATATTAAATTCTAGAAAAACAATTGGATTTTGTATTTGGTATTGAAAAACCAGCTGGTTCTTCCTTGGCCACCAAAAACCTAGAAAACCTCTCTTAATTGAAAGATGGATCTATATGGTCTTAAAACAGGCACTGAAATTCATTTGTCATTGTAAGGCTCTCCCTTAATTAATCGAAGAATTAAACAATTTAAGGCAAAAGGGAGTTTAGAGATTAAAAATGGCCAGCATCCTATATGTTCTTTGGATATCCAAGTATATGAGGAAAAACAAACAAATCAGACAGACAAAATTTAATGAGAAAGGGAAGAAGCAACTATTCCTTGGGAATTTTCCTATTTTAGCTATACAGTGCCCTTGCTCCTCCTAATGAAGAAAATCTTTTCAGGGTGTAACCTGAGAGAATAGTCACGATATCATACTTCCCTTTTGCACTCCGGATGAAGCTACAGTTAGGTACTGCAGCTGTTGATCAGAACTTGGGGGTCCAACATTACTTCATTACCAATGGAAATATTTATGGGCTTGGTTGTCAAAGCCCGTGTGTATGTGTGTGACATTACGTAAGATATTCTGGCCACAGAGGCTCCAATTCAGGCATTTCATTCCAGCGTATTCTTGCTACAGATGAGATATGGGCATAGGCAGGCAGGTTAATTTATTGAGGATGACAAAACCCTGATCATAACTTGTAATGCCCGAGTTTATTGTCTGTGCAGGCACCTTCCGTCATTATTATCCAATTTCAGAGCACTTTATAATTGAGTTTCAGATTAAAATCCTTGTGGAAATGATTCATCATTTTACTGAACCAGATTTCTATTTTGTTTTTCTTTTCATTCCTTTTCCTCACTCCAGTTCTTCAGTTTCTACCTACCTATATTTTATTACTTCCCTACTGCTATAAACTAAGGTTCCTACTTTATTTTTCAGCCGTTTCATTAATTTGATGTTTACTCCTTATTCAGATTTCCTAATAAAAATGCTAATTATGATCATATCTAACAGTGATCGCTGAGGCACCCCGCCAGCTCCTGCCCGCCTCCACCGGACCTACTCACGTTTGTCATTGGGGTACACTTTGTCAGACAGATTGCAATATTCCCAACTGCTCTTCTTCAAGCCTGCTAACCCCAGTGTGGGAAATAAATCCAATTGACAAGATATCTATCAATTATTCTAGCAAACCTCAGATGCAGAGCCACACTCTGTCTATTTGCTAATGTGACACCATTGGGAAATAATAAAACCTGAAAATGAAATCAAATTTATTCTTACCTGTTCTCATAATCACTTTACTTATTGCTCCTATACATACCAATTTTTCTCTAGTCATTTATCCTAATATGAAGTTCACATGTTTACCCATCTTTTATATAGCTGTAAATAACAATTCTATGCTACAGAGAATTGCCTTTCTTAATTTCCAAAATTGATTCATACAATGTATTAAAACATGGATCTGCTCTTTTGACTCCATTTTAATACTCTTGAGCTTTCTTTTTATTTACCTAAATGCTATTTCGACAAATTCTTTCATACTCTAAAACAATTTTAAAATATTTCTGCTAATTGATTTAAGGAGCATGGTCTGCACACTTTTACAAAGCCATGTTCACTACACTATCGGCCTTATTTATTAGAAACTTCTCTCTCAAATTTTACTTTGGACATTTAGCTACTATGTTACCCACTTAATTTTAAAAAATATGTTCTATTTTTGCATATATAAACCCTGATAAAGAATTCACTGTGCCACAACAGAAAGATAAGCTATGGAAGAAAATTTTAATGTAATTACCTTACTTAAATAATGAGAGCTCTCTGTGGAAAACTCCTTGTTGAAATCAGAGTATCTTCTACTTGTAATGTTCAGAAATACTCCACCATTTTTTCTAACTTTCCTTATTTCCCCCTCATTACCCAGAGAAAAATAACTCTTATCTATCCGTACAAACCTGCCAGTACTTGTGTTCACTCTGAGTGTCAATTTGGATCACACCAGCTCTGCTAATACAATGGAATCTTAGACGGGGCTGCCATCAGAGCGATTTGTTCCACGCACAGCAATATATGAAATAGCTCAGACGAGCTATGCGACCAGGAGCTCAGAGGCAGTTCTGCTTTTCCCCACAGAACTCTGTCTCCTTTCACTTGTGTTGAGGAACTAATTTTGATCCAATACCGACCATTCTCAATTTGCAAGAATTCTTGTTACCACAGTTTAGGTCAATAACAGCAGTCCCCCAACAATGTCATTCAAATTTTAGTTACCATGTTATAATCACTGTGAATAATTGCATAAAGTATAAACCTGTGGCTAGCGATTAGGTCCACATATGACCAGGTAAATAAATTTGTTTCACAATCAGTAACCAATCATACCACTTCTTTCAAAGTCTGTCAGTGATTGGTCACTGTATGTCTCCATTCAGTTCACACATAGGAAAGCATGTATTTATGCTACAAATTTGTCACTCAGTTTTAAATCCATGTGGCTCATTAGAAAAATGGATAGTTGAAGAGGGAATTGGCCACCGGAGATGAAATTAAAGAAACCAAAAGAAAAGGTCAAAAGTGATAACACTGGGAAAGATACTGGAATGGAATGCAAATGGAGTCATGGGTGACTGTGAGAATGTTGACAGTGCCACCACCGGGGACAGCCTAGAAAACACAGAAAACACAGTGGAGGTGAAGCTATGGAGATATACGAAGAAAGCCGTTGTAAGGAAATGGATGATGATGTCCCAAAGGGAGCGATTCTGGTAAAAACTTCTTCCTAAGGAAATTATTGGAGATACTTTGAAACATTGAAAGGGAAACAGACACAATGCAGGAGTAACAACTGACCAAGGCAAGGAAAGATGCTCACTTCTTATGATAAGTTACATGACAACAATGAGGCAATTACTGCTCACGCTACCCTTGAACATTTTTTACAAACAGATGAAACACTTGTTCAATTATTCATGTTTCTAATATTTTAAATATCAGTGTGCTAAATAAATATTAGTTTAGTATTTACAAACATTTCCCCATGTACTTAAAACCAAAAGTGAGAGAATTTTCAATGTTTGACAATAATTTCTAATGGCCACAAAACAATCATACATTTCCCATTATTTTTAAGATCACTGTGCATGGCTTCAGCTTACACAGCCATCTACTGTGCGAAGCAAGGACTACCTGCAATAACAATTTAAAAAATTTATTTTAACCAAATACCTAAAGGCGACCTGTGACTTTCCACTAGATGTTTAGTTCCAAACTGGGGAGTAAAGAAAGAGGTTTACTCATTCATTCAGCTTTAATTACACTCTCCCTATGGACATTCAATTTTAATATTTCAGTGTAATATATTCCCAGTTTAATTATCCATCCCCCCCCCCCAAAAAAAAGCTTAATCTAAATGCTGTGCAGGTTCTGATCGTCTTCCTTCCTGTACAGAACTCAAGTAGCTTACACTTCTGGTAACAAAGTTGTGTGTTGTTCTCACATGAGTGCAGATGTCTACATCACCCTGGAAACCAAAGACGTGATTCTTAAAGGAGCTCTCGAAGGCTTACAACTGACCAAGTTCCATTGAATGCTGGTGCAGAATTGTGCCAAGAAAGCTTTGTGTACACTGGTTTGAACCTAACCACGGCTGTGGAAAAACTGGAAGAGCTTTAGCTGACTTAAGGGAAAAAGGAGCTCAGTGGGAGTTGATGAAATCTTTTTCTCAAATTTGCAGATTGTCAAAATTAAACTTGCCAAAGTATGAACACAGATTATCTCTTGTTTATTCAGAGATTCATAATGGTCCCAAAGAGCAATTGATTGCCAAAGGGGCAGAGTGACTAGAACAGGACAAGAAGTTCCTATCCTGCAATACATTTTATTCCAAAGAATGTTATTTAGAACCTCAATACTTTCGCTCCTACTGTCAGCTTTCTATGTGGTGGACATGCCAGTCTACATGACCTATTTAACCCAAAGTGTAGGTTAACCCTAGTGCTAATAATGACATGGAAGTAGCCCTTTATTTTTCTAAAGATGATTTATTCGACAAGCTCACTACAGGGAATAGAGACAGAACACAGGAAGAGAATAAAAAGTCTACAAAAAACTGTCTTAAACTTGTTTTATTTTAATTATGAAGCCCAGATACACAAGAAAAAAAATCACTTGTTATTCTTGTAATTCACTTGTAATTCTACTGTCTGTGGATAACTACATTTACTATTCTGATGTATATCCTATAAGATTTATTGCTGTACAAAGACACATATGTGGATGTGTGTGACCTTAGACAAAAATATGATTATATTATGCATTTTGTTTTAAAGCCTGCTTTTTTCCACAACATATGACAGATATTATAGCAAGAAATATATATATATCTACATTATAATTGTTAATGGGTTTACCAATGTAAGTGAAGAACAGCTTGGCAACCAAACTTTATTTTAGGTGTTTAAACTACTTCGTTCTTTTTGTATTATATATACACATATGTATGTCATTGGATATCTATCTTCACATATTTGTTTCTTGTGGATAAATTTCTAGAATTAAACTGTTAAGTCAAAGACCATGCCATTTTAATGGCTTTCATATAGAGATTTACAACATGTCTTCTAGAAAAGTGGTATATTATCTTGCATTCAACTGCATGGTATATCCAGTTCCCCACATTCCTGCTAACCTGTTTTGTAAACTTTGTGAACTTGTTAATCTGACAGGAAATGACGGCAGCTCCTTTGTTTTCAATCGTATCTCTCACAGCCGCTGAGACTGAATATTTCCCATGTTTCCTGGCCTCCTATATCTCTACCTACATCTTTTCTGTCTTTTGCCCATTTTGCTATCAGAAATTTGACTTTTTAAAAAATCCTCACTCAAGGATATCTTTATTGATTTTAGAGAGAGAGGAAGGAGAGAAAGAGACATAGAGAAACATTGATTGGTTGCCTCCTGCATGCTCCCCAACCATGGATCAAACCCACAACCTTTTGGTGTATGGGCTGACACTTTAACCAACTGAGCCACCTAACCGGGGCAGAACTCTTTTTTATTAATTGATATCTTTATATTAAAAACAGTAGCACTTATGAACTACCAGTGTTTTTCCAGTTTGTATTTTAATTTCGAGGGGTTATTAATCTTATAATAAAATTAGTTTTTATTTCACAAAATCTTTCACTTTTTAAAAAATAGTTTGCACATTTGGTGCCATATTGAGAATGGCCTTCTCAACCTCAAGGTAATAAAAATATTATGTAAATTTATATGGTTTTACTTTAATATTTTATAATATTTTGTTTTCACATAATATTACATGTCTTCATTTAAATATTACTACCTATTAACACCATACAATTAACTTTTTATTTTAGATATTGTATTTTTTTAGTTCTAGGATTTCCATCTAGTTCTTTTTAGACTTTCTCCTGAAGTTTTCTAATTTCTTCTCATTATTTCCACCATTTTTCTGTAGATTCATTAGCATATTAATTGTAGTTATTTTATTGTCCCTTATCTGCTCATTTTGCCTGGGTGATCTATTGTTCTGTTTCTATTAACCATATTTTTCTCTTGAAAATGAATTATGGTTTTTTGTTTCTCCTTATGTCCAGAATTATTTTATTATATACTAGACACTGTAGATAAATATTACAGAGTTTTTAAGTCCTGTTATGTTGGGGGTCATTTTTATAAAATTTCCAGTAAAATGCAACTGAACTCATACAGTAAGTCCTCCATGTCATAGATAGGTTCTTGGGAACTGTGACTTTAAACAAAATGAGGTATAACAAAACCAGTGTTCCCATAGGCCAATTGATATAAACAAGAATTAAGTTCCTATGGCATATTTCTGGTCACAAAGTCATCACCAAACTTTTACACAAAGACTAAAAACACTTCTAATAGTAAACATTTAAATAAATGTGAGCTATACATACATTTAAAAAAATCAATAAACACAAGTAAAATTATTTTGCAACCCACTTATTCAAATTCATGGTCACATGACCAGGCCCCATCCTGGCAGCTCAGAGCACTAGGCTAAACCCAGCCCTGAACATAGGTTCTTATATGGGAGGGCAAACTCACTCCCACCTCCACACTCACGCAGACTGGACAATTTCGACACCCCAGCCAATTCACCTCAATGCACATCTGTGGGATACGCAGGAGAACCTGAATCTTGGAGGAAACCCGTGCAGACATGGGGAGAACAAGCAAACTCCATCCAGACAGTAGCCCAGGGGGAATCAATTTTGCTTTTTCTCATCAATGTTATAATGAGACAGCATTGAATAAAATAATGTTATTCCAGGGCCTGCTGTATTATCTAATAAAATATCTTTATCTGGGTTTGTTTCTGAGCTGCTCTATCCTGTTCATCTATTTGCCCTAGAAACAGAACTCTGTTTCTCCCTCTGAAGAGTATTGAGTTTTATTCTAGCAAACAATTAAATTAGTGGAGGATGGTCTCGACAGTGTGGAAGAGTGGTTTCAGGCTTTGTTAAAGCAGATCGATTTCACATTTGCCCTTACTCCCAAGACATGGCTCTAGCTGAACTATGGCCCTCTGGGTTCCACAGAAAGTTTGAGGTATTTCCAGTGGAAAGTTTGTGATATTTTCAAAATACCATTATATCGGTGGGAATTAAATTCCAAATTCTATCTCCCTGGCGTCCAGGTACCTGTTGAAATCTCTATGCAGCTTTTCTTTTTAAAAAAAATAAGTGTTCTAGCTGCTGGGTTTTTTTTGGGGGGGGCGGTAACTTGGAGGCTTGTTGTGCACTTACGCAGTTCTATAGTCTGCCAAGAATTTAAGAAGAGTTTGTACAAAGATTTTTGGGCTCCCCCTTGTGTTTCTCCTTTCTGGGGTATCTTTCCTTTAGTCTCTAACATGGCCATACCTGCCTGCAAGGGAGCATGGGAGATTTAGTCTTTATTCCAGGTACCATGTACTCAGCTAACTAGTGGTCGCTTTTCTATTTTAACATGTATATCTTTATCAGGGGAAAAAAACAACAACTATGTTTATTGATATCCACATGTAAAGTGAAAGATTAGTATACTTTTACTTCTTCCCATCTCCAAGTTTTTGTTGAAAAAAAGTCTTTAAAATATCCAGTGAATACTTAAATTGCCATTATTATTTCTTTTTGAATACTATTTATCTTCTAATTCAATAAATTATATTTTTGGAACTTTGTTATATTAACAATATTAGGCTATATTTCCCCCTTTTCTAATTTTTAATTAACATTCATTTTCGTGTAATCGTTTCAGGAGAGGTAGGCAGATAAAATACTTTTCGAGCTGTTGCTTGCCTGCAAATATCTTTCTTGCTCCTTCAATAAACAATGGCCTTTTAGGAAATATAGTTTTCTCTGCCATAATCTGTTACATTTCTTCATCTTCTAGCACTTAGTTTTGTAGAAGGGAAGTATGTCAACTGACTTTATTTTTGTCTAAGTTTTTCTGACTGGATACTTAAAAGACTTCTCCCTTTAGTTTTGATAGTCAATTTACTAGAATATGCCTCTTTTCATTTATTTTGTTTGATGTGTTATGAACCCTTTGTTATGAAGAATCAACCTTTTTAAAAATCCCATTATATATATTTGAATTTTCTTTTGGCTTAATGGTTTGTTTGGGATTTTCCCCTTCATTTGTGGTAGTGTTCTCCCAAATTTCCATACTATTAAAATTACTTTATGTTCTTATTTTGAAGCATAGATAAACCTAAGTCCAATCCCCAGCATATGGAACTGGCAACCCTGGGGAGGGCACACCAAACCCAGCATTTTAAATGTGTCCATGTGGCTATTATACTCATGAACATTTGGGGAGCATTTTAATGTATTTCTACTATGCCTGTTTGGTTTTCTAGATCTATCCCTCATGTCATTTGTACCCTATTACTTTTTCTTCCTCTGAGATCTAATAGTTTCTTGAGCTGCTCTTCTAACTCACTGATCCAGTTTTCTGCTAATTTGCTGTTCAGTGACTGGATTGTTTTTTTTTCAAATTTATTCATCCTCCATTACCTGAAATAAAGCATTTCTAGTTCATAATTCTTCTGTTTATGTAAATGCAACATCTCCTTGAATCTTGTTAAGTAGATGCATTAGGTTATTTTTAAACTTTGTCATTTTACTTGAAGAAGCCAGTTCAACAGGGGTCATTTTGTCTGACTTGTCTTTTTTGGACTATTAAATCATTGTATAAATAAGGCAATTGTGTTGTATTTACAAATTCATAGAGAGGTGGGCTGCTCCACTGTTGGAAATGGTATGTCCCGAGTTTATATACACAGAAGTGGGGAAGAGAAACATTGATATATTCTATAGTTTTTGCCTGCATAGTAGGTACAACAATTATTCAGTGAAACATCTCCCCTTCACTTGGAAGGGATCCTCCTTTGAGAAGGAAGTCTATGCCCCCAGATAGCTTACGGATGCTCAACAAATATTATCAATTAAAAAAAAAGATTTCCTTCACAAGTAATCCTTGTTGGGAAAGGAAGGAAACAGAGGTAGGAGCAAAACTTCTCAATATATGCCTTTTAATATTATTTTGATTTCTGAAACGTATGGAAGTATTCATTTAAAAAAATGAATGACGAGGGGCAGCTCCCAGAGAAGTGTTTGATTTTTCTTAAAACAAGCAATGAAACTGAGTGGCAACTCAATCCTGGTTTTTGATTTTCTAACTGAAAATCTGCTTTTAAATACGGGTTCCTGAAAGTTCCTTTGGGATATTCTCTAATGTGTCAGCTCGTTATTAAAGTAACTATGTCCACTGGTAATTGCACTGCTCTATTAAGAAGCCATTCAGGTTTCATAAAAGCAACAAGGTTAGTCAAAGGAAATTCAGAGAATGTGATCAATACACTCAGAACATAACAAGTGTACCAATTTCTGGACCCATGTTTCCTAAAGAAAGACCTTTAATATATATGTTTTATTATTACCCGTGCCAAGTTTCACACATCATGATGGAATTTTCAAATAGTCATACACGTTTTTGAAAAACAGCCCTCCCCAGATGGTAGAGTCCTACCTTGGTCCAAACTGTATAAATTAAAGGAATATTGATCTTAAAATAGTAGTAGAGTAAATAATTGAAGCTTTACCCAGTACTGCCACTGGCATTGTTAGATGTTTTGTCTTCATAATGCTCT
Organism: Mormoops blainvillei; assembly: GCA_004026545.1. Lineage (NCBI taxonomy): Eukaryota > Metazoa > Chordata > Mammalia > Chiroptera > Mormoopidae > Mormoops > Mormoops blainvillei. The sequence goes on from PVJD01005918.1 coordinate 95,743, forward strand.
CCCATGAAAGCACTTAAAACAGTCAAGCCCATTAGCTCTTTATAGAGATCAATTTTGTCAACTTATTGACAGATCTCTTTAAGCACAGATCTCTTTCTTGCTTCTGGGTACTCACTCTGGCATAGTGATGACAAAATGCATCATATTATCCAAACGCTCATTTAAAGTTGCTATACACACCTGCCTACAAGATGAATGCAGGTGCAAAAATTACTCAGTTTTCTTACCACCTCTTACGCTTTTGTGGTACACACTAGTCTGAAGTCAAAACACAGAGTATTCACTGGAGAAATGGCAGGGCCTGAATTCGCTGGTATTAACTGCCGTACTACCAACAACACTAGTACTTTTTTAATCGACAAATTAAAAATACTCATTTCATAAAAGACTCTTTTAGAAGACATTTTAAACAAAAAGATTGAAATATGGGCATTAGAATTCTGCAAGAAAAGTAGTTCTAACTCCTTGTGAAAATATTTGCAGATTTAAGTTGAAATCACTTATAGTGAAAACACTAGGAGTATATTTATGAATACAAAGTGTGAGCATTATTTCACATTACTTACCATAAAATAAAAATAGTTCTTTTGCTGATGGAAGTTTTCTTGAGATGATTTTTTTTTTTAATAAAGAGCATAGGCCTGGAAATAAGGAGACCAAAACAAGCTGCCTGAGAAGGTATATGGCACACAGCAACTTTGTGAGTATTCACCGAATCCAAAGTAGTATAATCAGGTCCTGAGTCTGTACTCACCACTTCGGGGTCTTGGATATTTTGCTTCACCATCACACGGCTTTCTCGGCTAATATAATGGTACATCCCTCACAAAATAACATGTTACAGTATATACGAATGTTTGAATTGTTTAAAAGGAACACATTATCACAACATTTTACTATGCTTCACCTAGAAATTATTGTCTTTTTTTGAGATGTCAGAGCCATGTTGGAACAAGCCCAAAGTTCAGCTATTTGCTTAAATTTACGTGCTTTGTGCGGACAAAACAGTAACATAATTGATGGGATTCCACCATTTGACACTATATAGACAGACTAAAAACAAGCTGGATTCTGCAATTTTCTGTTTATCCCAAGAATATCAAGCTTCAGGCAACAAAGGACTTTCACATGTTGGTTCAGCCTCCTGCCCTAGCACCTGAGCAGAATATTAGAAGAAGGACGGAAGCTAGTGTTTCCACTGGGTTTAGCTGTCCCTGGAATGGGTTCTTGGCATCTCACACACGAAGTTGTGTTTTCCCTCTTTATTTAGTGTACCTACTGTTGCATCAGTATCTACCCTGAGCCCCAGTATTTTGTTTTGATTTTGTTTTTTTGATTGGGGCCCTGATGACCCACCTAGTTCTTACAAATATCCTCCTTGCAAAATTTACTCAATTTTCTCTACTCACCTCCTCCTGCTCTCCAGTCATGCCCAGGTACTAGTCTAACTTTCTGAGAGCGATATCAGCACCTGCCAGCCTACTCATCAGTGGATCTGATAATCATTCCCAATTCACTTTCAATTGTTGAGCCCTAGTTCACTGATAAATTTGACACAATTAGAAGAGAATTTTCAGATCCCTACCAGCATCTAAACCTCCCTGTTCAAACTTACTGCCTGTTACTAGAGATAAACTGTCCCTACCTATAGTCATCTAAAACCAGGCCATTCATGTGAACACCGTATTCCTTTGTTTCTTATTCAAGGACAAGGATCTAGCAATTCTCTTCTGTTCCTTCTACGTCGCAACGGTTTCTCTACTAGTTTATTAGCATATAAATACAGAGTCATTTCTCCCATACTAAAAAAAAAAACCAAAAACCCCAAAAAACTTCCCTTTACCTGCTGCCAAATAGTGCTAGGTTACTTTGCTTTCTCAGAGCAAAATCCCTTGAAAGTATGTTCGACACTGTCTCAAATTGCCCTCTTTTCGTTCTCTCTTAAACACATGCCAATGTGTCTTTTACGCCAAACTCCTCCAAAACTGCTCTTATGTGGGTCACCTATAACATCTGCATTGCCAATTATCATTTTTCAATCCTTACCCTCGTTGGCCTACGGGTCACGTGCAACACGGGCAAACATTCCTCTTCCTTGACACACTTGGCAAGTCTACTTTTCCAGGGGAAGAGTCATCAGTCATCTGGGATGAGAGGATCCAGGAAATCTCTTGGCATTGCCTTCAAAGTATATCCAGGCTCCGGCCATCCCCACAGGTCCACTGCTAACACCCAGCTGGAGGCACCATCCCTCCCTCTCGGATTATTGTGATTATTCCTAACTAGTCTTCCTGTTTCCACCCTTGCCACGTTACAATTTCAACATATCTTTTCAACGTATTAGCAAAAGCAATCTTCAAAAAAATGTAAATCAGATGATACCTCTCTGTTCAAAATCTTCCTGTGGCTTCCAGTCTCACTCGAAATAAAATCAAAGTCTTAAAATTACTCACAAGGACCTGGGGGATGTGACTGCCGCTTTTCCCTCCTGAGACACTCTTCTGGCTTGTTCTGCTCCAGTACATGGGCCTTGTTTTTCTCAAACATCCTGCCAGTGGGGATAAAGGTAGTGGAAATAAATCATAATGTACTCTGCAGCAATGCTGCCTTTGGGTACAAATATCAATAAAATAGCACCCATATCAAAAACAATAGCATTAATATACATGATAATTTGAATCCTATTATAGATACATCTTATGTGGACTATATAAGCAGGATGCTAGACTTAATATGTCCTTTATAAATATAACCACTGTCACACTGTCACCATTTACAGAAGTGATATATAAAATTTAAATCTCACAGAATTTTAGGAATTTCCTCTGGTGAAATTTTTCAATGTGCTTACTTCCATGTAAAAAAACGAAGAGATTCATAATGACTGGCTCAAGGCCACATGCACAGCCATGGATAAATTCCAAGAACCTAGTATTTCTATTCATATTTTGATTTTACTCTAAAATTAAGACTGTGGTCGTTCTAAGTCAAGTAGAGGAAGAACATAGCAAATGAAAATGGGCAACACGTATTAGTCATTTCCTCATAAGTTTCACAGTCCAGTGATTCTCAGGCCCAACAATAACAACAGGTTACTAACCCGATGCTACCGCCTGCTGTCGCTACCCTTCTTCCACGCCACCACCCCGGACCTTTCAAAGGTTATGCAGCTGCTGATGGAGCCGACCACAAGCTCAGAAATGTTTTTGTACTGGATTACTTCCAGGATTTTTGTAGCTCTTTCCTTGGAAGTAGGTTTGCTGATCTAATACTTCTTACCCATTCCATACCATCACCAGTCACAATGCATGACTTCAAATTTATTTTAAAGGCCCCTTTTCCTGGGACTGGCAAAAATAATATAAGTAATATCTTTATTGCTTTCCATGGAATAGGGTGTCAGCCCTTTTTGCTACTTTATTTTTTATAGCTTCCTAAACATAGTTAATTTAATGAGTACATATTAATGCTGATATTAGGGAAACTGAAGCTTGTTTTGATGGCTTCATTAAGGAGCACCCAAATAAAAATGATAAATTCTTCATTTAAAGACTAACTGCAGTTTAACAAGTAGTGGTCCAAGGAGCTTTCTCCACCTTTTCACCTGGTGGCAACAGCTGCCTCTGTTTGTTAAGGAAAGCCATTAACAAATATTTATTATGCGCTTAACTAAATGAAAAGAATATTTTGAATAAGAGGTGCAAAGTAATAATAGATTTGGTTATACATTATAAATATATAAATCATAGAACTGCACCTTAATGTGTTAGTGTTAATTCACAGTACAGCAACTAAAGGATGGAGACCAACCCTGTTTGGGCAGTGATTTGGGATACAGGATATGTTTCTATCTTGGAAGAATATGAAAGATGTAGATCATGAAGAAGGGTTCTAAGTCACAGAAATGTGACTAAAGACTTAGTTCTCTAAGTAAAGGTGAAAGTAAATCAGTTGTTCAGGTGTTCATAACTAAAAGGCTATTTTTGACGGAACCCCCAATTGATATAGCCGTTAAAACAAATTTGATCTGGGAATTCCAGGTAATTCTGGATCTAGGAGTGGCCTGAGTATAAAAATAAGGACTATAAACACCTTATCTACAAATGTTATAACCCAGGGTCACAAACCAGTGGTCTATGATGAGCTTTAACAATAGCAAATATTCCCCATTTTTACTTCACCTGAAGGCATTTGGACTGCAAATTTTGCTTCAGAATAGTTGAGAGCTACTTAAAGCACTTTAGTAAAAGAATAATATATCTAATATAGTAGTTTCAGAACAGGAGTCTGGCTGTGGTGTTTAATAAAAACTAGAAAGTAGATACACCAGAATGAAGAAAATCTACTAGAACACGGCAACAGAAATTGAAGGATGAAGTGACAGAGCCCTGAGCCCGCATGGTGATATGACAGAGGGGGGAGGGGAGCTCCCAAGGCATCGGTAATTTAGTTACTTACAAAGTATTTATGGAACATCTAAAATGGTGGTCAAAAAGTTTTTGCCCTCATGTAGCATATAATTTTTTATGAGAGACTATAATCAACTAATAACACAAAAAGTCACAAAACTGTAAATGCTGTGAATATTTCCAAGAGTCGACCATGCTTATAACAGTGAGGGAAACTTCAACTAACACTTTAGCGTGGGCTGAAGGATCAGCTGGAGTGAATCAGACATAGAGGGAAGGCGAGAGAGTTCTAGGCAAAAGACAGAGCAACTGAAAAATCCCTGTGGTGGGAAGATCTCGCTTTCTTGTGCTTTGCTTTATTGCACTTCACACATGTTGCTCTTTCCACAAATTAAAGCAAGACCCGCCACCAGCAAGAAGACTATGACTGGCTTTATGTATTTAGAATAAACTGCGACCGTATCTCTGAGGTACGCCTGTGGTGGGGGACATGGAGAGAAGGTCAGTGTGGCTAAGCTCAGAGAGAGGGGAAAGGAGTCACATGGGAAAACATCAGACCATGTGAGGTCTTAAGGCGATAGGTCTTTATGTTAAAAAAAACTGGAAGGTTATTTAAAGATTGTATGCAGCTGGGTGGGCTTTGCATTTTAAAAGAACGTGCTGGCTTGTAGCAAGGTGAAATGACTTATGGGAAGGCATGTGAGACACGGAGAAGGGTTCAAACCTTAACGCTGCTGGTAACACTCAACTTTAAGTGGAGGACATGTGGGTAAAATTAGATACTTAGCACACTCTAAAATATATTTTGTGAAACACCAATGCAATACGTCCTAAGGGCAAAGTGTGCCATGATTCAATACCATTGGGAAATGCTGCACATTATATCCCTTCTTAAAAATCTGCAATGAATATAGTATATTAAAGATGCACACTGTGAAAGAAAACAGCCAGAAAACAAAGAAAAGCATGTTTAACTCTGTGAAACCCAGAATATCATGACTATATCTAACCTTGAAACTTATTGCGTATAGAACACCTGTTGGGAAATACAGATATCCAGTTCTGTTTGATAAGAAAACAGCCTATATTAGTAGATACAGGCTCTACCTAACTTTTTGTACTTCTAGTATGGAGAAGTACTTTTCACTTACATTTTTAAAAATAATATTGAAGAGAAAAAAACAGAATAATTTAACCCATGAGGCTATTGCAACTATATAAAAAATGAAATAATTTTAGAAGCATAAAAACATTGAATAATAGAGACAGGTTTACTTCTAAGGGACTATTGTGGGGAAAAAGTAATTTAAAGAAATATACACTTCAAAAATGGTATAAATGATCACATACCTCTAAGAATAAGAAATGCACGCTCGAGCCACAGGCAGCCTCCAAGACGTTCCTAATGAGCCATGCCTCCTGCTACTTATGCACTTGCTCTGCGCCCTCCCATGCTGACTCACCCTCGTGTGGGCCAATAGAAGGCAGCGGGAGTGACTCTGAATTTCAAGGCTAGGTTGTAAAAGACTCTACAATCTCCACGTTGGGCGTTTAGGTTCATCTATTCCTTACTCAGAGAGAAGCCGGCCACTAGGCTATGAGGACACCAAAGCTACCCACTGGGGAGATCTAGGTAGAAGGAGTTGAGGGCTCCATGACCAATAGGCAGCACCAAGTTGCCAGTTACCTGAGTGAGCCACCATATGGCAGCTCTCCTAGCCCCAGCCATGCTTTAAGATGACTGCAGCTCCCGATGACATGTGCCTGCAACTGCCTGAGAGACCCCAAGACAGAAGTGCCTGGTTGAGTCCTTCCTAAACCTTTGACCTACAAAACCATGCAAGAAAATAAAAGATCATTGTGCTTTTAAGCCACTAAATATTGGGGTGTTTTAAGAAAAAACAATGTTCTAAATGATGCTTTCTTGTTAATATAAGTCACGGAGATATACTTTGCCAATTAAGCATTAATGTTTGTAAAGTAGTTTATTTGCCTTCCAAATTAGCATATTCTATGATTTTCAGAAAGAACGCTCCAAGGATATCACCGGAAAATCGACAGAAAAAAGTCTCATAACTCACAGGAACTGACGGACAACATCCCAGATGCTAATGTACAACCCTTCTTTAGAGGAAGCAAATCATCACTGAAGTGGGTCTTTAGAAGACTGTCAAGCCTTGAATATGATAAGCCTTCTTTGATGATGAATATGACAAAAGCTCTGAAAATTGCTAGCCATTATGAATGAAGCAGAAAATTTTCACAAGGTAAAGAGAATGAATCTCATACTTTGCGAGGCCTTTCCCTTAGTAACAGTCACCAAATTCTTTCCACTCCTATCTTCTATATAGCCTATTCAATTAGAGATAATAATGAAGGCCTGGGATAGAATGTAATTCATTTCTGTGATCCCAACATTTCATTTTATCTATTAGCCTCAACCTTGTTCCTCGTATCTTATACTTCTGCTCCTAGCAGGAAGACAAAGGTCTTAATTTTTTTTCTTTCTGTTTTTTCCACACTCCCAATCACTTTAGGAAGTTATCTGAGTAAGATCATAGCTCCAGATCAGAGACTCAGGAGAAAATGTGAGCAGACATAGCTACAGACAATTTATAAGTAAATCGAGACTTTGGATAACTAAGCGTTGATGGCTTTAATTCTAACCATTTCAGTTTCATTTATTTTAAAACCACCTAGACTAAGAACCTCTGTGAATGTTTTATATTAGTCATAATGTTGAAGAAAATACTATGTTTCATATTTTTTATTCATGAAAAAGGTATTCGACTTCCAGTTCTAACTCCAACATGTAAAGAGCTTAGTAGTCACTCTGGTCCTTACAATAAGAAACAAGCTGAACAAACTAAAAATCAATGACTTTCCTTGGACTTGTCAGAGAATTGAGGTCACAGGGCAAACGACCATGTCACCATCTGGAAAGGTGCAGCAAATTCGGAGAATCACAGATGAGATCATTGTACTTTGAGCGAAGCTGTTGGAGCCTAAACTGGTGGAAACAGTAAATGGTAATTTTGATGAATTGCTGGAGGCTGAGTGTGGATTAATTTGAGAGGGAGGAACACCTGATAGCCCAGTTCCACACATTTTCATTTGTTTTACTACCAGGTACCCCATTAAGTTCTCACAGTGAAAGTTCAAGGAAAATCTCCTCATGTTTCTGGCAGCAGGAGGGGAACAGTGACCATTTTGAAATATCTACTGAGCTTTTCTCCCTGATGAAGGGCTACTCTCCAAGGGAAAATAATTTATAAGACTTTTAACCTACTCAAGAAAAGAGCAATCATCCAACTCTAGCCCCTACCCCTAAAACTCAACCATAAGAATACAGACAACCCAATCAAAAAATGGGCAAAGATTTGGACACTTTACCAAAGGAGACATGCAGGTGACAAATAAAGATATGAAAATATGCTCAACATCTTGCATTATTAGATAAGTGCAAATAAAAACAATGATATATGACTACATACCTATGAGAATGACTAAAATCTAAAAACCTGACAATGCCAAATTTACAGTTACCTATTTAGATTTAGGAAACCTATAGACAAACTTCTTACAATCGTCCTACTCAAACAAGTGAATCGTTAGGGAGGGGCTGAAGAAGGAGCTTGGCGATAAAGTCCATTTTCCTATGAAGGCTTTTGAAAATCCTTCATATCTAGGGTACAAAAGTAGATATGGAAGTATTTGCTTATAGAGTTGGGTGCAGAACACACACATGCACACACACATAGTTTCTGCATGTCTGATGTGGAAGCAGGGGCTAGGCAACATTTTTGGTGCCAAAAGTAACAAATTAATATTGCTAAGCCACAAGAGACTAAAAACTCTCAGGTCTTCTAATGCCAAAGGTGCCAAAAGTCAACAGGGCCAGCATAAGATGTGACAGCATGAATTATGTGGTTGTGTGAAAGGGACAAGGTAGAATGAAAACCAATAGTCCTCCTCTTCCTTCCTTTCTAAAACGTTGTAGGGTAAGGACAGGCAGACTGGCTTCCTCACTCAGCTCTCTGGGTAATGAGAGGGAAGCAGTTTCTGACAAGTCATAGCCTTGAGTCTGGGTCTGATAAACGGTTCCCATAACATGAAACGGGCTCGCATGCCCAGCTCATGCTATGTTACTTAGCTTTTTGGCCTGATGCTGGCTTTGTTTGTGCTAGTACTTTCAGAGGTAGCAGCTTCTCACTGTGGTGTGTGCAGACACAGACACACAGAGGGAACAGGTGACATGCAATGTGACACGCAGCTTGCAGCGTGTGTGGATTGCCTACCCCTGAATAAAGGCATGTCAGACATCCCAACGGCTCCATGAATATTCTTCCATCTGCCTGAATCTCATGAACCTGCCTGGCCTTGAACGGTGGCAACACAAACATCATCTTCATTCAATCTCCCCTGGGTCCTTTGTTTCCTTAATTAGGACTAATGGATGGTAAAAATTGCAGGGTCATTAGTAGGTAGCTTTGCATTTTTAAAATTATATTTTATTAATTATGCTATTACAGTTGTCCTCATTTTTTCTCCTTTGCCTCCTTCCATCCAGCATCTCCGCAATCCCTCAGGCAATCCCCACACCATTGTTCATGTCCATGGATCATGTGTTTTAAGTTCTTTAGCTACTCCCTGTACTGTACTTTACATCCCCATGGCTATTCTGTAAATACCTATTTTTACTTCTTAATCTCCTCACCTATTCCCCTATTCCTCTACACCCCCTTCCCAGCTGGCAACCATCAAAATGCTCTCTGAATCCATGATTCTGTCTCTGTTCTTCTTGTTTACTTTGTTTTTTTTAGATTCAGTTGTTGATAGATGTGCATTTGTTACCATTTTATTGTTCATACTTTTGATCTTCTTCTTTTTCTTAAATAAGCCCCTTTAACATTTCATATAATAGTGGTTTGGTGATGATGAACTCCTTTAGCTTTTTTTTCTCTGGGAAGCTCTTTATCTGCCCTGCAGTTCTAAATGATAGCTTTGCTGGGTAGAGCAATCTTGGCTATAGGTCCCTGCTTTGATGACTTTGAATATTTTTTGCCAATCCCTTCTAGCCTGCAAAGTTTTTTTAGAGAAATCAGCTGACAGTCTTATGGGAACTCTCCTGTAGGTAACTAACTTCTTTTCTCTTGCTGCTTTTAAGATTCTCTCTTTATCTTTAAGTGTTGGCATTTTAATTATGCTGTGTCTTGGAGTGGGCGCCTTTGCATCTATCATCTTTGGGATTCTCTGTGCTTCCTGGGTTTGCATGTCTATTTCCTTCAACAAAGTAGATAAGTTCTCTTTCATTATTTTTTCAAATAGATTTCCAATTTCTTGCTCTTTCTTTTCTCCTTTTGGTACCCCTATGATGCAAATGTTGGAATGTTTGAAGTTATCTTAGAGGCTGCTTACACTATCCTCCTTTTTTTGGATTCTTTTTTCTTCTTGTTGTTCTGATTGGTTGCTTTTTGCTTCCTTATGTTCCAAATAGTTGATTTGATTCTCAGCTTCATCCACTCTACTGTTGTTTCCCTGTAAATTGTTCTTTATTTCAATTAGCGTATCTTTCATTTCTGACTGGTATTTTTAATGCTGTTGAGGTCCTCGCTAAGTTCCTTGAGCATCCTTATAACCAGTGCTTTGAACCCTGTATCTGGTAGATTGCTTTTCTCCATTTTATTTAGTTCTTTTTCTGGAGTATTGATCTGTTCTTTCATTGGAGCCATGTTTCTTTGTCTCCTTATTTTGGTCACCTCCCTGTGTTGGTTTCTATGTAATTAAGTAGAGCTGCTATGACACTCTGTCTTGACAGTGTGGCCTAATGTAATAGGTTTCCTGTAGGGTCCAGTGGTATAGCCTCCCCTCTCACCCAAGCTGGGTAGTCAAGGTGTGCTCTTTGTGTGGGCTGAGTACACCCTGCTCTTGTAGTTGAACCTTGATTTCTATTGACAGCTCAATGGGAGGGATTTACCCAGGCCATTCAGCTGCAAGGACTGCCTGTGACCACTGATAACCAACCTCCATGCAGGGTGTGCAGGGGCAAGTAGTGGTGCTCCAACATGGTCTATTGCTGTTCAATGGGTAAGCAGGCTCTGGAGTTTCCCAGGTGGTACAGGCCAAGGTCAGCCTTCGCCCTGTATTATCTCTTGGGCCACCCTGCATAAGCTATAAAGCAATCCGATATGGCTGCTACTTGTGCTTGGCTTGAGATTCCCAGGTGA